>CAUYON010129688.1:0-28200 GCA_963573935.1 Arctocebus calabarensis | reverse complement strand
TAGTGATCAAGGAAATGCCATGAAGGATATCTGTAACAGTATGATCAAAATATTTCTGAATGTATATGAATCGTGCCCTGTGATTGCACCAATGTACATAATTATGATTCAATAAAATTATTAAAAATATATATATATATAAAACGTATGAGTGGAATGTGATTCAGCAGACAGTGTAAAAGACAAAATCAGCAAACTTGAAGACCTAAAAAAATGGGAGCTATTTAAAATAAAACAGGAAAAGAAAAATAATTTTTTAAAAATGAAGAGAGCATTATTGAACTGAGGGACAACTTTAAGTGACCTAATGTGTTTTAAGTCTCTGAAGCAGTGTGTGTACAATTATGTGTTGTATGCATGGTGGTGGGGTGTTGGAAAAATTGGTTTATGAAAATTTTTCCAGATTTGATGAAAAGTATAAACCCACAGCTCCAAGAAGTTGAATAAATCCCAGATGCAAGAAACATGGAGAAAATAACACTAAAATATGTCATAGTAAATACTCAAAATCAGTGGTAAAGAAAAAGACCTTTAAAGGAAACTGAAAAATCAAAAGATCAAAAATTCAAATGATGAAAAATAAGTGTGATGGCAGACATTTCACCCAAAATAATGCAGTTAAGAAAACAGTGGAGTAGCATTGTTAAAATTAAAATAAATATAAATTTAAGAAAATAAACAGCTGGGCATGGTGGCTCATACCTTTAATCCTAGCATACTGGAGGCCAGCAGGAGGATTGCTTGAGCTCAGGAGTTTGAGACCAGCCTGAGCAAGAGCGAGACCTCATCTCTACTAAAAATACAAAAAGAAATTAGCCTGGCATTGTGGTAGGTGCCTGTAGTCCCAGCTACTCAGGAGGCTGAGGCAGGAGGATCTCTTGACTCTAGAGTATGAGGTTGCTGTGGGCCAGGCTGACACCACAGCACCTTAGGTGACAGAGTGAGACCTTGTCTAAATAAATAAATAAGCACACAAAGTATGAAGGACAAAAGCAGTTAAACTTGAATTATATATAGCATAAAAATAGCTGGAACATATTCTTCTTAGCAAAGTATCTCAAGAATGGAAGAAAAAGTATCCAATGTACTTAGCCCTAATATGAAGCTAACTTATAGCTTTCTTATGAAGGCTATAACCCAATTATAGAACAAGAATTCGGGGAATAGGGCAAGGGAGGGGAGGAAAGAGGGAAGGATGGGTGAAAGGAGGGCAAGTGGTGGGATCACACCTACGGTGCATCTTAGAAGGGTACTGGTGAAACTTACTAAATGTAGAATACTGATGTCTTCATATAGTGATTAAGAAAATGCCATGAAGGCTATGTTTAACAGTTTGATGAAAATATTTCAGATTGTATATGAAGTCAGCACATTGTGCCCCATGATTGCAGTAATATACACAATTATGATTTAATAAAATTAAAAAAAAAGAATAAAAGGGGAACAGTGTTAGAAAACTTCTCTTTAAAGATCTTGCTATTTTTTTGGCTCGGCACCTGTGACTCAGCGGGCTAAGGCGCCAGCCACGTACACCTGAACTGGCGGGTTCGAATCCAGCCCCAAAAGCAATGACGGCTGCAACCAAAAAAGAAAATAAAAATAAAAATAAAAATAAATGGCCTGGCATTGTGGCGGGCGCCTGTAGTCCCAGCTACTTGGGAGGCGGAGGCAGGAGACTTGCTTGAGCCCAGGAATTGGAGGTTGCTGTGAGCTGTGATGCCACAGCCCTCTATCCAGGGTGACTGCTTGAGGCTCTGTCTCAAAAAAACAAGCAAATAAACAAAAAAGATCTTGCTATTTTTTTTAGGCAATCTTTGAAACAAATCAATTTAAAGTTATCCCATCTCAGCACTGGATCTAATCTGTTCATACCACCCTTCAATATTGGAGTTTGGGGAATGGTTTTTCTAATGATCATTAATTAAAGCCATCTCTCATGGACAATGGACAGCAACTTCCAACAGTGCTAAATTTCACTGTCCCATCATTGGGACAAATGGGAAGAGGGGTTGGTGGCATTCTGATTCAGGAGACACTACTGCAGTTAACATTTTGGTCCTCACGTTTTCTAAAGAGCTAAATGCATTTCCCTGTTTATTTTCTTAGAAGATGCCTCTATCTCTGTTTATTTGTGAAGATGGTAACATCAGCTTGGACTATATCTTAAAACACCTAAACGAGGCGTCCAACCTTTTTTTCTCTTTGTTGCACATTGGAAGAATAACAATTGTGTTCGGCTACACGTTAAACATACAAACGTTAAGGAAACTGATTGGCAAAATAAATAAATAGATAAATAAAGGTTTATGCACACTTTTCATGACAAAGGGGAGTGTTGGAGAAAATAGCTTGATGGGAGAGTGGGTTCAAGAGAAAATGGGAGGAGAAGAAGTTTAAGTGGCAGGGATTCAAAGTTCTTTCAGTGATTTTTGTTACATGTTACAGGATGATAAAGAGATAGGGAAGGGTGGTGTCTGTGGGTCAAAGGAGTAGGGTGCTGGCCCCATAGGCCACAGGTGGTGGCTTCAAACCCAGCCTTGTCCAGAAACTGCAAAAAAAAAAAAAAAAATAGAGCAGCTAGAGGGAGAAGTAGGGGGTATTTTGATAGGCTCCTACAGGATAGGTGTATTGGACACCACAGTTAAACAAAAACAGCCCTCATGATATCACAGAGTTGCAAATTGGACATCCTTGGAAAAGAAAGGTAAGCACGTAATGTTTCTCTTCTCAGGGAACCATCTCTCTGGCCACCATCTCTGGTCTGCTGGCCCCTGACTCTGGTCCCTCCTCCGCTCACGTGTGATCTGATTTAACCAGTACCACCTACCTCTCCCTGTTGGCACAGCCAGCTTCCTGGACGTGCGGCCTGTGCCCCCACCGGGGCTTTGTGTAGGATGGGCCTTGTCCTAGGTTGAACGCTCTGCTGTGAAGTCTGTATTTCTGAAGGAGGGGCCACCCACCATGCAGCTGGGCCTGCCATTGACTGCCACAGACACATTCCGAAGCCTGGGAAGCAAGTGCTGCCTTCGGATTCTGCGGTAAGATCGGGCACCTTCTCCATCCAGGCGACGTGTTCAGCATTGGACCAAGACAGGTGCCAGTTCCTGCCCTCACGCGGGCTTCGTGCTGCCCGTATTTATCACGCACCAAGGGGGTGGTGAGCACAGTACGGGACAGCTGGCTACTCTTTCATTAAGTCTGACTCAGAGCCACAAGCAAGGAACCTGGCTCTGATTCACCAAAAACACAGAAGCGACCACTCTGCACGGTGCTCGCCTGGCTCTCCCCTCCTCCTGGCAGTTTGTATGGCCCGTCTGCCCTCCCCTGTGCACACCGGGGACTCTCTGCCACCTGAAGGCCGACCCCTCCTCTGGGCATGAGACCCCAGCCTGTGCTCCTTCCCTTCTGGATTCTCCACATATGTACACAGGCTACATACGTGTCTTGCCTAAAAAGTATCCCCTAATTCTAATTCTCCCTCTAGGTTCCGCCCTATCTCTTTATCACCCTGTAACGTGCAACAGAAATCACTGAAAGAACTTTGAATCCTTGCTGCTTCAACTTCTCCTCCCATTTTCTCTTGGACTCACTCCCATCAAGCTATTTTCTCCAACAGTCCCCCTTGTCAAGTTCGCCAATGATGCCCACGCTGTCAAATCTAATGGTCAAGTCTCAATTCCCATCTTTCTCAGCCTTTTGCACCCCCCGCAGCCGATCACCCCTTCCTTCTGCAGCATGTCCTACCTCTCAGCATCGGAAGGCCCCAGTCCCTGTCCTCCTGCCTCCCTGGTCCCTCCCTCCCAGCCTCCTCCCTCGGTTCTGCCCCTTCTTTTGGCTGGCTGGTGACGGGAGGCCCTGGGCTCAGGCTTGGCCTTCTCCCTTCTGCATTTGCCTGCTCAGCCCTCCGTGCACACAGCTTTGCGTGGCATCTGTGTGCTGACGATTCACCTTTAGGCCCTAAACTGTCTTATGGACATCGGACTTATTTATCCAACAGCTGAGCTTCCCTGCCCTTTCCCCTTAGATTGCTAGCAGGCATCTCAAACATCACTTGTGCTAAAGGGGAAGCCACGACTCTTCAGCACCACCACCTCCTCCTGCCATTTTCCTCATCTCAGTAACTAGCAAGTGCAGGTACTGAGATGAGGAAAATGGCAATTGATATTTAGCTCATTAACAGCTCCAGCTGTTTGAGCTAAAAATCTTAGTGCCAACTATGATGTCTCTTCTCCTCTTCCTTCGTTTCACTTGTTGACAGATCCTGGAAGCTCCACATTCTAACCCCTTTAGACTCTGCCCATGTTCACCGCTGCCACCTCCATCTCCTGAGCCTGGCAACCGTCACTTCTTACCGGGACACGGGAATCACCTCTGAATCAACTGCTCCACTCCCCTCTTTGCCTTATCAAAGGTTATCCTCTTCCCAGGACCAGAAAGATTTTTAAATGTCATGAACCACGCTACTCCCCTGCTTTCAAAATAAAATCCAAAATCCTTGCGATGCCCATGTGGCCTGCAAGGATGGTTACAAAGGCTTCTCTTCCTCCCTAACTTCACTCCTTTCCCCTCTCCTCTCCCGGCTGGCTCCCAACACATGGCCCTCTTGGCACTTGCTGAATCCACCAAGCGCAGTCCTGCCTAAAGCCCTTGGTGCCCTCCAGAACTCTCTGCCCCCGGAGACGGAGGTGGCTGTCTCCTCCCCACCCTCGGGTCTCTGCTGAAGCATCACCCTGCCAGACGAGTCCTCTGAAAGAGCTTATCTGCTCCCACTCTGCTCCCCTCATCCAGCTCTTCATCCTTCCAGGTGCTTCCACTACTGATGCGTTTCATGCTCACATATCATCTGTTCCCTCCAGGAGAATACACACTCCCTGAGGCTTTGTTGTTATTGTTGGTCACTGCTGAATCCCCCGTGTCTAGAACAGTGCCTGGAACGTATCAGAAGCTCCCCAACAAACATCTGTTGTTTTTACAACCTGGCTTGTAGAGCACCCCCAGTTTTCACAGCAAAATGCAGGCAATCCTTGAACAATGCCCCGCATAAAGGTCCACTAACCACTTTCTGAAGAATGTCACAGGTGAATACTTGCCAACGTGCCTTTGTGCTCACTGGGGCGGATCTGACAGGAAGGGCTGTCACGTACACTTGGTTGGCTGTGCTGTCGTCTTGGTTCAACTCCCTCAACCAGGGCAGAGCCAGAAGAGACCTTACCCCCTCACCCACTCACAGGACAGGAAAAGTGAGGCTGGGTTAGGGCTGAGAAATGGAGGACTGGAGAGCAGAGGGTTCCCCTAGGGTTTGGGGGTTATTTGTACTCTAGACTTATTGTCACCAGTGAACAGAAGAAAAGATTGAAGTTAATAAAAATGAAGACTTCCAGCCAGCCCAGGCCTGTCATCTCTGAAACCTCCCTCTGTCTGCCTTCTCCTGCCTTGTCCTCCCTGCAGACCTGGCTGGCCTCAGACAGGCCTCCTTGCTCTGAGTCAGAAGTCGCGCTTGGCAATGACAAGGACAGAGAGAAGACTGTGCCAGCTCCGAGGGGCACCTGCCACCACCATCCTCAGGAGGTTTGAGGACAAAGGAAAGCAGCTTCCAAGGACCAGGGTTGGCTGCATGGATTATGGGACCTTGGCTGACTCTAGAAATGGGACCTCTTTCCTTTCACTGTTTGGGAAATAACCCACCTGTAGGTGCAGTAAGCTCTTAAAACTTTTGGTCCGTCGGCACATTCTCCCTAACTTAAAGGACGGACAGCAGAAGTTGGTTAGATCACATTTCACTGCAGTAGACAGCATAACCAACAAATTAAGACATCAAGGTGGCCAGAATGGCCTTGGTAGCTTGCAATGTACATAATTACCTGGATATTATCTAGACCTCAGGTTCCTCAACAAAAGGAGGACAGCATCACGTGGATTCTATCAAATAACGCACGCTCAAGTATTTGTACAGCCATGTTATTGTTAATGCTGTGTTAAGTGAATTGCTCAAAGTCACCTGTCAAGATTTAGTGATCTGTAAAGATTACAAAGTGATCTTCCACTTCGAAAATGTATTCATCCTTTAATGAAATTAAAATATAATTTAGGTGTGTGTTCCCATGGAAATGACACCCTGTTATTTAAAAGGGTCTATCTCTCTAGCCTTGAATAAATACCTCCTCCCTTTCCTCTGTCTCTTACTCATTCACTCTTCAATGCAGAGGATAAATTTCACCCTTGTTAATTCTTTTCTACAAACATAATATGTAAAAAAAAAAAAAAAAAAATCTGTTTCTGCATTCTTCCCAAGCACTTTGTTTCTTTCTAGTGTGGTATTTTTAAAATTGAATTTTTATTAGGTTTGGCTGTCCACATGGCTGTTTTCTTTAGTAGGAAAAGGCTTCTTGAGGCAGAGAGTGACCCTCCGGTTTTCTGTGTCCTCACAGAACCCAACAGTTCTTTGAAAATAAGAGGGGCTTGATGACTAACTAATGAAATGGTGACGTGTGTCATTGAACCCTCATTTTCATACTTCAGTAGAAGAAGCCATGTTTTCTACTTTTCCTTCAAGTGGGGAAGAGTGTGATGCAATTTGATAGCACAATTACGGGCAGCGTGCATGCCTTGTAATCTTCGTTAACTGCAAAGCTGAGTCAAGGGAGGTAATGGGATGAAAGAACATACTGAAACACGTGCTCTAGGAAAAACACTAAATAAGCAACTGGAAAGAAAAGAGACCCCAGGGCAAAGCCATCAGGGATGAAAGATAAAACAAGTTACAAAAGCTGAAAATATCCATGGTAGAAAAAGCGAGGTGTTTATATTGGGAGGTATTTTACAATTGGCAACATGCTATTTCACCTTGATGAATCTCCAACAATAAAAAAATCATTTTTTATATAAAATAGCTGAACTGAAACTAATAACAAGCCTATTAATACGAGAGGGCAGGTTTGGGAGCAGGAGAAAAGATGGAGAGGTGTTTGCTCTTGGGGGGTCTACAACTGTCCAAGAATCCCGAGGGTATTTCTGTGAGCATATTAACCAAAAAGGTGGTATCTTCAAAACTGTGGATGGAACACAATTTGCAAAGTATGTGCTCCTCGGGCACGGAGTGGTTGTGATGAATTTTCTCTCTGGCTCTTAGTCTCATTGAAAAATACATTTACATTTTTATTTTCAGAATAATTTATAGCCTACCTTTCTCCAAGAAGAGTTTAAGATAACCCACCAAATAGATACATAATACTAGATAGCAGCCTTTAAAAAAGTAAGTTGTACCAGAAGAGTAAAAGAAAACCAGGGAGGGAGTGGTCCACACGGGTCTTCCAGCCCTAAGATTTGCACTCAACAGGGGGCAAAGGCATGGACAGTCCTCTTATTCATGGGCCACATAATAGGAGATAAACTAATGTCTCCATAGAACTGCAGGTGTTCCCAGCGTGGAGGTGAGAGGGAATGCCTCCCAGGGTTGCTCACTATGGAGTGCTGGGACCACACCCTCACAGTAAACAGCAAGGTTCACAAGCTTCTTGCTTTTAAGGCTGATTTCAGCTGACTCCCTACTTCAAAGGTCAGACCATAGAAAAGGGCATCTTTTTATTTTAACAGTGGAATATTAAACGTCTAGAAGGATGGAGGCATTGGCCCGCTTTCTTCTAGCTGACTAAAACAAGATCTTCCTGTGAGTTTTCAGCAGCAATGAAGTACGAGATGAGATTAATGTGTGACTCTGAATACTGTTGATTGGTTGCTGGGTTGCATGGAGACCAATCTGCTTCACTAAGTTAGATTCCGCTGAGAAGTGGAATGACATTGTCTTATGAAAATTAAGGGAATAGCTTGAACTTGGAAAATCACACAGTCTTGAGGGAAGGCCATGATATTTTCCCCAAATCACTTGGGATCCCCAGAGACCTTACAAAGTAATGGGCCATCAAACCTTCAGAGTTACATGTGATAGTGTAACACATTTGATAACTTAATACTGGGAGATTAAAAATCAGAATGAATAGAAGAAACAGACATTTGAGGGCCTAATATGTCCGTCACTTTGCTAGCCACTTACATCATTTCATTCTCACAGTCATCCCATACACAAGAGTGGCATTACCCTCATTTCACGGAGAAATGATACGCCAAGGAGCTATGTGACCTGCCCTAAGGACACAGCAGCACCAGGTTCAAACCCAAGTTAGCCTAACTCCAAATCCCTAGCTACCACTCCAGTTTCTGTAAATTATATTTCAGGGATGAGTGGCAGCCAAGAGACTTTCAATGATAATCCCAGGGGGAGTGGGTAAGGGGAGCGCAGGTAGAAACTGGTACCTGGCTGGGAATGGTTGAAAGGTCCTACTCTACATTATATCTAATTCCCAATGAATACAGCTGCATCGAAGGATCAAAAAAGACTTAAAGAAAAGGAACCCCGATAATTTTAAACATGATAACGTGTGTCCCTGATTCCACCTTGGAACTCGTTAAAGGATAAATGGACATCCACTTCTTTCTTCAGGAGGCAGATGAGCTGTCAGAGAAGCCTGGGAGAGACCACACCTCACCCTTCTGTCTCCCAGTGTGCCATCAAGAGACACTGTGGATGGCAGGCAGCGCTGCTTTGAAAAAATTTTTTCTAGATTCCTTACTCAGTAAAGTGAAGGTTTCAGGCAAAAGAATCTATAAAGTCACTTCTAGCTTAAAAGCTTCCCTGTTGCTCAATTAGCTTTATGCTAACGTTATTCAAGTGGATTTGCAGAGAGCTGTAAATTCACAAAACTGGCAGCATTCTAAATATTTTTAAGTTAATTGTTTGACACTCAGAAGCCATTTCTTTTAGGAAAAACGTGAGACACGATTTCCATAGCAATCCATGATTACCAAGTCAATCAATAAACCAGATGACGTGCCCAGCGAATTTTTCTATTTTTAGTAGAAATGGGGTCTCTCTCTTGCTTAGGCTGGTCTGGAATTCCTTGACCTCAAGGGATCCTCCAACCTTGACATCCCAGAGTGCTAGGATTACAAGCCTAAGCCACTGCACCCGGCCCTCTGTAGACACTTCTGTGCCTTTATAATTTTATCTCATGGTCATGTATTATTATTCAGTAAATTCAAAAATATTCATTAAACAAAAGGTTTTAGTTATCTAGCTAGCAATAAAATTGGCAGGAATGAATGCATCAGCACTATCTTCACTTAAAACTTAATCCAAAACCCATTTACTAGACGATGCAATCCCAGTTAAATGAGGTGGAGGCAAACATGTATAACTTCATATATCCTCTTCGTAACCCTCTGCAACTAAAAAATTGAATCAGTAAACGCTGATGTCATCCACCTTAAACAAGGGAAGTTGGTATATTGATTTGTGTTGATTCCCGTAGGACACTTAATACTTTCAAATAATGAATCAATTAGTTACAAAAGATAAAATAATAAATGTTTCATAGGATGAGTAAACTAAATCAATGAGCTGAATAAAACATACTTTCTTATGTATCTGATTATCCACATACAAATCATATGTCATAAATATGAGAAAGAATTATATATTGGAGTCCAACATACCAAAAATGACTTTAGGGCATCCTGACATCTGGCTAACTAATTGAAAAAATTAGGCCAACCAGTAACAAGGAACCAAATGGGTAAACAAAGGGTGAATTTTTCATTTCTTAGCAACACAGACCAAAATTCACAGGTAACAAAATTCATTTTTATGGCATTGCAGACAATATAAAATGAAGAATGAACTTTATTTCCATGAATTTTATAATCTCATTGAGGTTACCCTCTGGGGGAAAAAAGAAAGAAAGAAAGAAAACAAATGCCACTAAGACAAACAAACCCGACAACCCAAAACAAACATCTGTTTTGTTTTCTCACATCTTAATAGCCTGGCTATTTTAGATACAAATATTTGTTTTGCCAACAAATGTTTCCAAAATGTTAGTTAAAATTGTTTCACTGAAATAGTTTATTTTGGAGCTGAGCAAATTGCAAACTTCTCCCAAGTCCACAAGGCATCTGTGAAACTGAGCAAATATGGCCTACAGATTTCCAAACTGTTCACTCAGCAAAATGTAGGCATCAAGACACCCCTGCTATTGCAAACCCCAGGAAAGATGTGGGCATGTTAGGTAGTTCAGACAAGAGCCAAATTTCCTGCATTTAGAAGGAAGATAGCCAGCAATTTAGTTTTTCATCTTGTTACATGGAGTTCCTGGGAGCCCAGAGTCCCCTTTTTTAGGAGCTTTACTCTACTTTGGCAGGGATCAAAGAAACAGAGGGAACAAATGGTTTCCCATGCATATTGAATTCCCTCTTATACTGATTTTTCCTCTGTCATTTGAAATTCAATATTGGCAAGATTCCCGTACATCACCTTAACCAGTAAATGGTATGTATGCGGTCAGTGTAGGGGAAGGTAGATTTCAACATTGAACTTTTTCCTAAGAAATGCAAATGAACAAATCCTTGGAAAAATCGACTTTTCTATGCCATTCGATCTAAAACTTATTCCTAATAATTAGCTTTTATTTCACTTTAACCTAACATGTAACGTTTTTATTCACCATGTACTCTTTCTTCTTCCCTGATTGCTCTGTATTATTAAAAAAATAAAATGTTACAGGTGAATAGTCCTTTCATAATAATTTAGCCTCAAAATTTTTCTTTAATAATACCTAATGTTTATTGTGCATTTCTGAGCTGCATGCCCCATTTTCTTCATCTGTAAAATGGGAACAAATAGTACCTATCTCATGGAGTGTTGTAAGATTGCGTGTGATGGTGAATGCCAAGCTCTGAGCATGATTGCAGTTGATTGTATTTTACTAATTATGAAGGTAGTAGCTGTCATGATTATTATGAATAATCATGAATGAATAATCATGAATCTCTAAAAAGATTTCGGGTAAGAAATATGTTTTCAAGCTAAATTATTTAAAGATAGCACAATAACGAGATTATAAGGAGTGTTCACATTTTGATTATATATATATGAATCATATGATAAAAAGGGAAAAATATTTTTAAAAGAATGGCTTAGGTGTTTTTTTTTTTTTTGAGAAATGTTAATTTAAAAATTTCATGACAGGCTCAACACCCATATTTCAGTGAGTAGGGCGCCAGCCACATACACTGAGGCTGGTAGTTCAAGCCTGGCCTGGCAAACAATAATGACAACTGCAACCAAAAAAATAGCCACGTGTTGTAGTGGGCACCTGGGTAGTCCCAGCTCCTTGGGAGGCTGAGGCAAGAAAATCGCTTAAGCCCAAGAGTTTGAGGTTGCTGTGAGCTGTGACAGCAGCTCTACTGAGGGCCACAGAGTGAGACTCTGTCTCAAAAAAAAAAAATTCATGACAATACTCTCAGACAGTTAAATTACTTTTATCATTTTTTAAAAACATGTATTAGTTATGTTGGTAGTAATATGCTTTAAGCTTGAAGGGTTCAATACTAAGTAATAACGTACTCTTTCATCTCAGTGGTTAAGGAACAATGTTAGTTTAGGTAATAGTGCAAAAAGAAAACACCTGGAAATTTCTTCTTTTCCCCTATCTGTTTATATTTCATACATAGAAGAAAACTATTCACTTTGTAAAGAATAGTTTTTTAAAAAAAATTAACAATGAGTGAAATCCATCAATTAAAATTTATAACAATAATGGATGTAATTGTAACACTGCCTTATAGTCTTAGAAGTAAAAAAGCTGATTTGGATCAAAATTTTCTTTCATAAAATGTGAGATTTGAATTGACCATGGAATACTTTTCTTCTGAAAAACTACAAACATTTTCTTATAATAGAAAGCCATTGAACTGGCAAGATGTGAATAACTAGGTGACTAATGACATCTACTATATAGCAAATTTCTAAGGTTTTTTTCCTCTAATAAAATGTTTAAAAATAAGGACCTCGTTCAAAGAGAGGGTACCAGTGGTAATGAAAATGAAAATTAAAATATTCTAAAGTAAATGAACATGAAGAACTTATCAAATTTTATGGGATGCAACAAAAACAGTGCTTAGAGGGACATTTATAGCATTGAACATACTCAGAGAACGAAGATCTTTATAAAAGAGGCTAACTCAAAAGCAAACAGAAGAAAAGAAATAGCAGAAACCAGAGCAGTGAATAAAATTAAAACAGGAGGACAACATGGAAAAAAAATCAATAAAACTAGCTCTTTGTTTTATACTTTTATGTTTTAATTAATTGATTAATTATTTTTGAGATAAGAATCTCACTCTGACACCCTGGGTAGAGTGCCATGGCATCATCACAGCTCTTAGCAACCTCAAACTCTTGGGCTCAAGTGATCCTCTTGTCTCAGTTTTTCTATATTTTAATAGAGGCTAGGTCTTACTTTCGCTTAGACTGGTCTCAAACTCCTGAGCTCAAGCAATCTGCTTGCCTCAGTCTCCCAGAGTACTAGGATTTTAGAAGTGAGCCACCTCATGTCTAGCTCTTTGAAAAGATCAACAAAATTGATAAGCCTCTACCCAGACTAACCAATATAAAAAGAGAGAATACACAAATCACTAATATTAGAAATGAAAGAGAGTCATCATTAGCCATCCCGTGGACATTAACAGGATAATAAGAGGATATTATGAGCACCCCCCCCCCCAAATTAGATAAACTAAATGAAATGAACCAATTCTTTGAAAAATACAATATAGCAGAACTCACATAAGGAGAAATAATCTGAATAGGCCTGTGTCTATTAAAGAAATTGAGTTAACAATTAGAAACATTCTAAAACAAAAAGCATTAGACCCAGATGGGGTGACCAGTAAATTGTATCAGATATTTAAGAAACAATTATTCCAATTTTCTACAATCTGTTTCAGAAAACCGAAGCAGAGAGCATGTTTCCTAATTCAGTTAATGAGGCTTGCATTACCCTAAAACTGAAACATTATAAAGACATGTGTAGACCTTACAAGGACATGAAAAAGACACAAAGATATGGACAAAGACATTGCAAAATATAAAAACTATAGACTAGTATCTCCCATGACCACAGATAAGATCCTCAACAAAATACTAGTAAACTGAATCCAACAATGTATAAAAATAATTATATACCATGACCGAGTCAGATAAATCTAGATATGCAAGAATGGGTCAATATTTGAAAATCAATTAATATAATTGTCACATATCAATAGGCCAAAGAAGAAATATTGTATGATCATATCAACAGATGCATAAAAAGCACTGTCAAAATTTAGCACCCATTCATAATAAAAACTTTCAGTAAACTAGGAATAGAGGGGAGCTTCCTTAAGTTGATAAATAATATCATTTAAAAAACCCTACAGCTAACATCATACTTGATGGTGAGAAACTAGATGCTTTCTCTCTCAGATCAGGAATAAAGCAAAGATGTCCCCCTAACACTCCTATTCAACATGGTACTAGGGGTCCTAGCTAATGCAATAAGAAGAGGAATTAATAGGTACACAGATTGGGAAAGAAGAAATAAAACCATCTTTGTTTATGGAAGACATAATTGTCTATGTAGAAAATGTCAAAGAAATCCACAAAAACAATAACAAAAAACTCCTGGAACTAAGTGAGCGATTAAAGCAAGGATTCAGAAAACAACATATACACAAAAGTCAACTGCTTTCCTATACACTAACAATGAGCAATTGGAATTAGAAATTAAAAACATACCATTTCCATCAACACCAAAAAAAAAAAAAAAAGGAGAGAGACAAAGAAATACTTAGGTATAAACTTAAAAATATGTATAAAATCTATATGAGGAAAACTATAAGACTCTGATGAGAAATAAAAGTTCTCAATGAATGGACAGATATTCCACGCACATGGGTAAGAGGATTCACTGTTGTCAATTTGTCCCAACTTTACCTACAGTCATTGTAATTTGGTCAAAATCTCAGAAATGAAGTTGAAAGGCAAAACCTGGGACTACACAAGTTCAGATAATGACTAAAGTCTGACTTCCCAATATTATAAAATACTGACTTTAAATCCAATACACTATTAAAACAAAAAATGATCTCAAACTGTTCCAATGAAACAGACATTCATCATTTTGAGTATTTTATTTTTACCTCAAAACAGAAAGCATTAGGTTATACTTAATAAATCATTTCGTCTAATTCCTTTTGATTGAGACAGGGTCTCAATCTGTCACCCAGGCTGGAGAGCAGTGGTCTGATCACAGTTCTCCACTGCCTCTTCCTCTGCTCAAGTGATCCTCCTGCCTCAGCCTCCCAAGTAGGTGAGACTACAGGCATCCTTTTTAAGCTTATATGCTTTTCTATAAGTCTCAAATAAATAAAAAGCTGGCAAAAAGTTAATGCCACAATAATTCTGCTTATATTTAGCCCCTGCCAAAATTGTGCAACCAGTGTATGACTAGATGACTAAAGCAAATGCATTTAAATCACCAGAAATACAGCCTGCAGGACCAATAAAATTCACATCATTACCTGTGGTGGGATCTGTGACTGCTTGGCTGGTGATGCCAGATGGTGGCTCCTGAAGCTGGTAGGTGGCATTGGTGGAGGGTGTCGCCGGGCTGGTGTTGCTGCTGGCCATGTAATGTGCAGGGTACGGCGAGCTGTTGTAATACTGTGCATACTGACCCTGGCCAAAGCCAGGATAAGACGGATAGTCCTACCAGATCAAACCACATGAGACGAACCTGTCAAAATGCTGCTGCTTCTTTCTGACATTTCAAAGTATAATCAGAAATCTATGTCTGCGCCTTTTCTGAATTCACACAGGAAGGCAAGTCTACACCAACTGCTGAGCTCAGACTTTTAAACACATTTTATGTAAGATTATACACATTCATATTTTCTTCTACTCTATGATACGTTACTAGGTGAACTGCAACCAATCTGAAAAGCAAGTAACTCACCACCATAAAACCCTTGAAGAAATGTTTTAAAAAGAAAAAGAACAATGACAACTAGAAACTGTAGTGTTAAAGGTTAGAACCGCTCTCGCTCATAGTTCCGTATAAATCTTTCTTCATATAAGAAATTATGTTGCATTTTAAAATATTTCAGAAGTTATATTGGCTTTTAAAAAATTACCTGCTGTGAACTGTTAAATCCAGAGGAATTTGTGAGTGAATTATTTCCTGTATATAATGCTGATGATGTTGTAAAACTGCTGCCTAAAACAAAATAAAAAGAAATACAATTTACTAAGCTATGCAGAATAATTTCCTGACTACAAGAAAATTTCATTTAAATGAGGCAGAGTTGGGAGTTTGGTTGTTCTGTAACCAGAATCCTTTGCCAAGACTAAAAATTTTTTTTCTTAAAATGGCTGATGATTTTAGTTTCACTATATTACAAAGAATTGATTTGAGTTTTAAATTTCTGAGGACATCTGTAATTTCTATAACATAAGAATACAATTATACGTTTGTACAAAACTATTAGACATTGAACTTTTCAATTCAATTTGTAAAGCGCACAAGATGTTTTTCATGTCTTTATATTAAATATGCTTAATATAAAATAATAGGATCAGATTAGATGATGTTTAAGGTTTGTATTAAATATGCTTAATATAAAATAATAGGCTCAGATTAGATGATCTTTAAGGTTTGTATTAAATATGCTTAATATAAAATAATAGGATCAGATTAGATGATCTTTAAGGTTCTTACTAGCTCAAAAACTAGCATGCTACTTCCAAGAACTTAAAATACTTGCAGACTTGTATTATATGGTCATTAAAATGGCCCACGGAACAAGTTATTTCATTATTTCTTTATAGGAAAAGAAACAGCAACATTTGATGAATTTGACACCACAAAGATGACAGAGGACAGGTCATCAGGTCAAAGATGACAGGTGTTTTATGGGTCACATGTACTGTCACAGAGAAAAATCTTAGTTCCCTTCTTTACATCATTTGCTATGTTGTTAAACTAAACAAAACAATAATATATTATTGTTAACATGTTGGCAATAGTTTTGCAAAGGATCGGGGATTAGCCAAGGTGTAAAAAAAGACACCTCTGCCTGCACCACCCCCAAATGGGGATTTAAATAGGAATAGACTTCCTGTTAAGCTACTTGGTTAATGATTGAGAAACTGTGGTTAAACTGTACTATTTAACTCAATTTGATCATAAGGCATTTACTCTAAGAAGAAAAATTATGGATTTTATGCAAGAAAGGTTAGAAAAGACATTCCTCAATGTTGTTTCTAACAAGGAGACACAGAAACACACCCTAAGTCAGTGGTTCTCAACCTTCCTAATGCCACGGCCCTTTAGTACAGTTCCTGTGGAAGAACTGCTGTTCTAAGTCCTTAATGGGTGTTATCCAGAAGATGGCCTACTACTAAGCTATTAAGATGATATAATGACAGTTAATGACACGAAAAACATTCCTATACTGTCTGTAAAAGTAAAAACTAAAACAACAGAGTGTATTTTTGGTGAATGCATTTAAAAATTCTTTTTTAAAGAATGACAATTTTTTAAAAAGCACAAAAATCTCAGAAATGTTATCTGAAGGATTAAGCCATGATCACATAATATTCATGAAGCCAATGTATAAAACATTTCTAAATTTTGAACTCAGAACCCGTGTTGCTTCTGCAATTAGAAAATTCATTTTTTAATTAAAAATTTATGGCAAATGAGCAGCAATTCAAGGAGTAAAATCTTCAATGTGACCTCATTATTCACGACAACTTCAGGTATAAAATGCGGTAATTACACCAATTATTTTATTTTATTTATTTATTTATATTTTGCAGTTTTTGGCCAGGGCTGGGTTTGAACCCGCCACCTCCGGCATATGGGGCCAGTGCCTACTCTTTTGAGCCACAGGCACCACCCATTATGCCAATTATTTACTTGCTGCTGAACATTTAAGTATTGGCTTAAGAGTCAGAAAACAGTTTTCAGTTCATCACTTAGGAGCTATTTGGACTTTGGACAAGTCACCTAACCCCTCTAAGACATAATTTCCTTATCTGTAAGAACCGTATTTCTTAGTGTTCCAACGGCTTGGATGAGGTAATGTTTTGGAAAGCATAACAGACACTCTACAATATCGCACGAATGTTAGGTACTGTTATTGTTAATATTCCAGCAAACACTTCTAAAATACTCTACTGTATTTTTATCTTTCTTTCTTTTCCCTTTTCCAAATTAGATAAATAGGACTTAGTCCTTTTGCATACCTAAAATTCTTTTCCTACTTACTTATCAAGCATCTATGAACTTTGAAAGTCTGATCCAAGCATCTGTTATTTTTATTAAGAAGAAAAAATATTTCCTAAGATAGTTTCAAATTTAGTTATATCACACAGGCTCACAGTTTTCCATTTGTACATTTCAGGAATATGAATTATTCAAAGTTCTCAGAACACCTATCTCAGACAAGCAGAGAGCTCTCACACAACTACTTCTCCACCACTACCCTTGGGCCCTCACTAGACAAGCTTCCCATATTAATGTTCATTTGCATGTGGTAGTCACACACTAATTAAACTTATATTAAATATCAGGCTCATGGTGATAATTACATGGGGATAAAAAGATGACTGAGACATAGTCTCAGATCTCACAGGACTTATCAGAATGATATCAGTTTTGTTTTGTTAAACATTAGACCCCATGGGCATATGACTTTCTTTTGGGGTATTTGCATATCAGTGAACAATTAATTCATATTGACATTATATAAAGCACAGAAAGACCATTTAAAACTTCCTTATAAAATAAAAATTTTTATTTCTTTTCTATAAGGGTGTGGGTATCAATTTTTTTAGCTTTGGCTAAAATAGACATTTGATAGGAAAAATCACTGTGGGTTAAGATCTCTGTTACTTTCATTTAAACTATCCGTTTTTAGATTATGACTTGTTACGTGTACTTTCATTTAAATGTCACGTTTTTGAGCAATAAATACTGACCTCAATAAGCCCCACAAACCAAGAAAATGAGCAGGATATAGAAAATATATTTTAAAAAATGGATGTTTTCATTCCATAATTTATCCCCTGAAACGAAGTAGGAAAGACCATGGAAGCTCTATTGGCACACACAGGCCACTAGGGTATGACCAAGTAAATCACAGTTCAGTACTCCAAATGGCACCCCAGTGACTTTCCAGACTTAATGCTACTTCTAAAACTGTACATTAACTGCAATTCAACATAAGTTATACTCATTTACTGGCTGACTGCAGGCTGAGATTCCATTCCATTTAGTGCACTGACACAGGAGTTTAATGGCACCCTAGTGGCCTTGGAGACTTAATGCAACTTCCAAAAGGATCTAACTCACTTCAGGGAGAGGAGTACATACTAGAGAATCAGGCTCAGCCAATCTTAATTTTTAACTGCCAGAATCAAGTTTGCAGGGCTGCTCCACCTGCTTTCATGTGGGACTTAGGCAAACAGAGTTGCTGAGACCGGGCCACCAGCAACAGGATTTCTGCCACAGTTTCCTTTGCTGGTGTCCTCCCATCTTCTGGTATGTCCAGTTCCTTTGCCACCAAGTCAGTTAAATCTTTCTCTAAGATTTAGATCTTAGAGATCTGTGCATGACTGATCTTGTCACCCTCCTGCTTCAAAAAGTAACCTTTAGCAGCTTTTTGTTGCCATCGGAAGAAAAGTCGAACTCCTTATCAGGGCTGGTTCGTTAGGCTCAGGTAGTCTAGCCTGGTCTCTCTTTTTGATTTCTTTGTCTCCTCCCAGTCACCCTAACTTCGAGCCATCCAGATTTACAAGGTGTCCCAAAAGTCACCACCCATGGGGAAAATGGGAAATTGTAGCTCAATGTACCTTTATTTATAAAATATTCATTACAAACTTTTACAAAGAGATAGCCAACATGTAGAGAAGATTTTGTAAAATTTTATACGAGTATTTTGTACATAAAGGTGCACTTAGCTACAATTTCCTATTTTTTTCCTATAAATGGTAACCTTTGAGACACCCTGTACATTTTACTCCAACACTAGTGAACTACCTTGTACTACTTCTTACAGCTCCTGCTTCTTTTTGGGGGGGACAAGGTCCCACTCTATCACCTAGGCTGGAGTGCAATACCCTGATTATAGCTCACTGAAACCTGAAACCTTGAATTCTTGGACTCAAGTGATCCTCCTGCCTCAGTCTCCTGAGTATCTGGGACTGTTGGTTAGAAACACTGCACCTGGCTAATTTTTTTCATTTTACTTTTTTTTTTTAAGAGATGGGGTCTTGCTACGTTGCCCAAGCTGATCTCTAACTCCTCTAATTCAGCATGGACTGGAAACCCCATTCCTCAGAAAAGCCTCTCTAAATCCTCCTCTCCTCTTCCCCCCTAAACCTGAGTCACTAAATCTATTTACCTACCTAATGATCTCCAAGCTGTATGTTTGTATATATCAATCTATCCACGCCTGTCACATATTTGTGTGATATATACACACATATACACATGTATCCATGACTAACTAATCAATATTTTAAGTTAATTACTATTTAACCAGTAAACTAATAAATACTAATCAGTCCTTTCCCCATAACACTAGCTAACCAAAAACAAACAAACAAAAAAATCCTCTTGGTGTTTATATAAATATTAATTGGTAATTCATACTCAACCCATACAAACATCCCCAAAATACAAAATACAATAATAAAAATAGATAACACCCACTATATTAGGAAGTATGCTCATCTTCTACATGCTTTATCTATACTGCATGTTGTAGAGTATTAATATTACTATTTTGCCGATTAGGAAATACAGGATTAGGTTAAGGTAATACAATATCCATGAGATGAAAATAAAAGTCAAACATAGGTCTGTTTTTAAGAACTACACAATGCTCTCCGGGTTCCTTTCACTCTATTCTACATTGTTTCATGGAAAGTTGTGAAATTCACTCACATTTTCCCAGACATCGTTCTACTGGATTAAAATATACGTATACCCTTAGTATAAATACTGGAAGTGAAACAGAAATGACAAGAATGAAATAATAATACTTAAAACTTTCTGAGTGCTGACACTGAGCCAGGGCCAAATAAAGCATTTTATCTGTCACAACTCACTGATTCCTCGCAACCACCCCATGAGGCAGAGACTATTCTATCCCATTTTACAGATGAAGAAAAACTACCTGAGGATATTAAGAAAGGATGGCAGAGCTGAGATTCAATCCTGGGCGTCTGGCTCCAGAGTTGAAGCTTTTTTTTTTTTTTTTTTTTCAGTTTTTTGCCAGGGCTGGGTTTTAACCCGCCACCGCTGGCATATGAGGCTGGCGCCCTACTCCTTTGAGCCACAGGTGCCACCCAGAGTTGAAGCTCTTAATGTCTACAATACCTTGCCTCTTAGAGTGACAAGGTTTTCGACTTAAAAGTATTTCCTTTGTTTACTACCATATGGCTGACAAACTGGCTCAGAATCATGAGGAGATGCTTGTAAAAAGGCACCCACCGGGGCTCCACCTCAGACACAGCAATCAGTCTTGTTGAGGCAGAGGACTGGGGTGTGACCTGAAAATCCACGTTTACCAAATGCCTGCTTCGGGGTACTGCGGTATCTTAGTACCCACTCAGCAGGTGTTTAAGTAATTGTTCCAAAAATAAGTAAGCAGTATAAGTTTTCTTATTGTATTGAGAAACTAATTACACTTTTCAAGCATTTAGAGTTAAAGCTTCTTAGAGCCTATCGGTGTTGGGTACTTTTGCTTCTTGAGCGACACTACAGATCCTGTGGAATAAAGGGTCCCACTAATCTGATGCAAACTTCAGTGCCAACACCACTACGCAGAGTTCACCCAAGTTTAGAACCCCACAAAGCAAAGACAAAACAGCAATGGCCATCTCCCCAGAAAGCCTCAGGAACATGCTTCCTCCTCCATGGAGGCCTGGCAAGAGGGACACGCTGGCATGGAAGGCTGTCCTTGCACACTGAGCCGGCCCACAGATGCCACAGCCCAACAAAGGACCAGAAGGAACCGACCTCCTTCCTCCGTTAGGGTCAATCCGCTGAGTTGCTCCTGGGGGTATGAGAGTTCTCCCTCTCAATTTTAGGTCACAGAATTAGTCTTAATGTTCAGAATTCTTTCATCGAAATAATACATTCGTATTTATTTCCCTTCCTGCACACAAATGAGTTTACATGAAAAGTCCCCTCCAGATAAACTGGAGCATTTCCCATGCTAAAACGCTTTATATTTCACTTTACCTTTTATTACGAAAATTCTCCCAGGTAGAAAGAATTCCCGCTCAGAACTCATCATTTCTCAATCAAGGAGTTTGGCAGAAATTAGTTCAAGTGAGGCTTCAGTAATTCTTGCAGCTTTTAGAATGAAATTACTCTCCAAGTGTGGTGGAGGAGGGGTACCTTCTCACGCCTCTACCTGTTCCAGTACTTTGCTATTGTGAACAATCACAGCCTTTTCTAATATACATGGAAGGGACGACATTTCCAAAACAGAACACTGGAATATCTTTCCTTTCAGAATGTCTCAAGACAACATTATTCGTCCTTCCACTGCCCCCTTTCAAAAGTTGAGAATTTTTATACTGAGTAGGCAGGTTATACAGAGAGTACCCAAAGATGTATACACATTTTAACAAAGGAAAACCTGCACCCCATTTGTAATATTCAATATGTACCAATCAACAAAAGATGAACAGGAGGCTCCTCTTGTAAGTGCAGCGTCAAATGTGACTTGAGCATTACAAACATCATACAGGCTTTTCCTTTCTTAAAATGCACACACCTTTTGGGGGCACCTCTGTGTCTCTCTAATCATAAAACAAAACACTTTCTGAGTGGGTTCCCTGAGCGCCTACCAGCACTCTTTACAAGTGTACAGGTTGTCCCATGCTCGTGACGAGAGAGAAACATCAGCTTGCGTCACCCACTTAGGTGCCACAAGCTCTGAGAGGGAGCTGCTCAGGGAATGACCCCTGAAGACACCCAGTTAGACTGGGGAGGAAGCTCACCTGCCACGGGAAGGGGCGGGAAGTGTGCTCCCAGCACAAGGGAGGGGGAACTAGGCAAAACAGGTGATCAGAGTGAAAAGTTTAGAGAGGCAGAGACGGAGGGGGGACTGCTGGTGGGTGATGGTAACTTTTTGATCATTTGCTTTAAAAAAAAAAAAAAATAGCTCAGGAAAAGACATGGCATTCTTTCACGGAACAATCTGAGAATCCGAATGTTCCTCATCACCATTTGTGTACTGGGACGTGTGAAATGTCACCATTCTGACTCTCCTTCCAAGGACAGTCAGGGAGAGCTGCGAGCCACGGTCAATGCCAGGATGCGTGTTTACCGGGGCCAGGCGGGGAGGGCTGGGGGCTGGGGAACAGCACACGCTCCCCATGCACCCTGCGCACAGCCCTGCTATGTAAGGAGGGATGTGGTCACTGCTGCCCCGGAAACTCCCCTTAGTCTTGCTCCCGTTACTCAATGCTTCCCTCCATCGGTCCACATTTTCTCACTCTTCAACTCATCTTTCCTCAACTGTTCCTCTTCGAACTGATTGCACCTTCTGGGAACTCAAAGCCACTAAACACTAGATACCATGTCATTCGTCAATGCTAAGTAAGTCCTCTTTAATCTTATTTCCATCCTGACCGTGAGTTTCCTAAATTCACTTCTTGCATGTCCCTCACACACAGATGGACAAGCCATGCCTGACGGAAGGACTTCACTAGCGGGAGAGTTTCAATCCCATGGGGTAGGTGACTAAGGGTTCAGGGTGAACACACCTGTCATAAAGAATTGGTGGAGGGACAGGAAGGGGTGGTGGTTTCCATAGCTTTTCTTTTTCTTTCTCTTTCTCTCTTTCTTTCTTTCCTTTCCTTCCTTCCCCTTCTTTCCTTTCCCTTCTATCCTTCCTTTCCCTTCCTTCTTATCTTTTCCTTCTTTCCTTCCCTCCTTTCTCTTCCTTCCTTCCTTTCTCTTCCTTCCTTCCTTTCCCTTCGTTCCTTCCTTTCCCTCCTTTCCCTTCCTTCCTTCCTTCCCTCCTTTCCCTTCCTTCCCCTTCCTTCCTTCCTTTCCCTTCATTCCTTCCTTCCCTCCTTTCCCTTCCTTCCTTCCTTTCTTCCCTCCTTCCCCTTCCTTCCTTCCTTCCCCTTCTTTCCTTTCCCTTCTATCCTTCCTTTCCCTTCCTTCTTATCTTTTCCTTCCTTCCTTCCTTCCCTCCTTTCCCTTCCTTCCTTCCTTCCTCCCTCCCTCCCTTCCTTCCTTTCCTTCCTTCCTCCCCCTTCCTTCCCTCCTTTCCCTTCGTTCGTTCATTCCTTCCTTCCTTTCCCTTCGTTCCTTCCTTCCTCCCTCCCTTCCTTCCTTTCCTTCCTTCCCTCCTTTCCCTTTCTTCCTTCCTTTCCCTTCGTTCCTTCCTTCCTCCCTCCCTCCCTTCCTTCCTTTCCTTCCTTCCTCCCCCTTCCTTCCCTCCTTTCCCTTCCTTCCTTCCTTTCCCTTCGTTCCTTCCTTCCTCCCTTTTCCTTCCTCCCTTTCCCTTCCGTCCGTCCATCCTTTTTCCTGTTGTGTATGTGGTAGGAGGGAGCAATCTGTAAGGCTAGCTGAGGCCCATAAAAGATTGCAGGGGAGAAAAAAGTCTCTCAACCTTTTATTTGTTCAGCAATAAAAAAGAGTAAGGAAAGGAAAAATAAAATAACAATTGACTTTATTTCTCAGATTTTATATGGAGGATACATTTTGCTGGTTTCTTTAAAACTAGATGGCGTATAAAGGGTTATCTTTAAAAAACTGGCTTATAATTACAATTTTAGATTTAAATTTTATGAAGAAATTAAATTCAAGGCCTTCAAGCCCCTTCTGAAAGGACTTAAAGTATTGCTGAACCTCCAGGGGAAATACCCAGCACAGCTTTAACTCAAATAAAATGTTAAGTTGATTAAGTAATCATGGATGTTTGAACAGGTCATAAAATCTCACTCATTTGAGCTATGCATACCCCTGAACCCCAGAGATGGTATGGGCACTGCACATATACACTCCATATAGTATCCCAGGAGAACATTAACCTTGTTATTCTGGCTATCACCAACCTAACTGAATCCTGCTGACCTTATGGTACAAAGTCCTCCTAAGAGACCATTTACTCTGTTAGCTCAGACCTTGGAATTATCTCATGTATATTAATGAAAACAAGAGTTTGCTTGCATAAGAAAAACGTCAAGTTCAGAATGCAATAACATCCTCTGATTTGGGGGGGACAGTGACAGTTCAATATTTCCATATCCATCATCTGAGGTTATTTCCCGTGCCACCATACGAGAAAGCCAAGGAAGGCCCCTTATCTTCATCTGAGAGGTAAGGAGGGTGGCGAGGACTTCCCTGGGCATGGCATCTTGGTTAGGGAATGAATGTTATCTCCACTTCCAGGTAATTGTTTTGGACTCTGCCATGCCTTCTCTATTTTTTTTTTAGGTTTTTCTTATCAGTAACGTTGACAGGGAATTACATAAGAAATGTTACTCATTTTTGGTCACACGATACTAAAAAACACACAGGGTGGAGATAATGACACCTAAGAAATTTAATAAATAAATTTAAAATCAAACTATCTCATTTCTAAAAGACTTCTTCACTGCAACTCCCCTTTTTAGGTGAGCAAATTTAAAATTAAATTATATAAAGTGTCCCAGGAACAGTGTATCACTAAGATTTTGCTTTTTCTTGTCACCGTCAGGGGTCCCTGCAGTGAAAGGGTGTGGCTTTCTCATCAACCATAACAAACAAGAAACAGTCAGACTTTGTCAGAAGACCCTGCACAGGCCACCCGGCTCTACTGGAGCTAAGCAACTGTAGTTTTTAAACCAACCCACCCCTAAAACTTTTATTACTAAATTGCCACTACTTTTTCACAGTTCAGAACACAGTCTACATCGATTCATCACATGACTTAAAATATCAAATCAAAGCTTTGTGTGTGATTTCATCTGGTAACCAGCTATTAATTTCAAAAAACTTAAAACAAAAAAAAATTTTTTTTTTAAAGAAGTAACATGTAGGTCAAAGGTCTACTTCACAGAGAACAAGGACTCACATTAAAAACCAGAATCCCAGCCAACGTAAGAATGCTGGAACCTGCTGGGGCCTGTCTGTACTTCCCATGTTTTGGGGCATTTTCTAGCACTTACTCGGCAAGCAGGATGCTGTCTGTCCCTCGTGTATTTTCACAGAAGTCCATTTGCTTTCCTTCCCTGGCCTCTTTGCCATGGGCTATGTCCATCAACAAGGTCGATCTATGTGGCAGAAGTTACCACAGGTCCCTAGGGAAAAGCCTCCACCAGCCAGATGGGCTATTTAAAAGCAGGGTTTTTCCCCTTCCTTAGAAGATAGATTTTAAATGGCCAGGTTTTCCTTTTTATCCCAGTAATAGTTTTTATGTCCAGGGAGAATTTTTAACTTGGGTATGAAGGATGTCAAAGACAGTAGGTTTATCTTTCTTGATATATTTTAACCAAAACAACTCATGTAGACAATAAAATTGGCATTGATCACTAATGACCGCTATGTCTGGGTTTCGAGAGATTTTCATCCAATTTTCAACACTTAAAATCACAAAAGAGACCAAAAGAACTGAACCAAAAATATCACTTTTAAAAAATCAATTTAAAAAACATTCTACAGTATAAAAAAGACCAAGAACTAAAAAATATAAGTAGACTGGCAAAGCCATTAAGGGGAACTTGTGAACAGCAATACAAGATGCAATAGTGATTTTCCAACCCAAACTCCGTATGTCAGTTTATGCCAGAGAGTACAAATCTCCAAAGCTTTATCACGGATTATAAAAATAAGTTTAATATATATTTTCCTAAAACCACACACTTTTAGAGTCAGTCCTTTTGAAAAATCTCATTTTTATGCAGAAAGAAAACCTTTAAAGGTATAGTAGTACATTTTGCTAAGCAATTTTACAGTTCTAAATGACTGATAATCTGAAATAATTCAGGCATAAATCTGCACAGCTATAGTAAAGCAGATCAAAGGAAACTTGGGTAATGTTATTAGACCCGTGGTTCTCAACCTTCCTAATGCCGCGGCCCTTTAACACACTTCCTGTGGGTCGTGACCCACAGGTTGAGAACCACTGACTTAGATCATTCCCACTTCCTCGTGAGCCATCATGGAGGTCACAATGGGGGAAGGAGCTGTGTCCCTTCCACACACCCTTTAACAGATCTCTGCCCTGAATTTCCGTTTCTCCTCACCGGTTTGAACCCAATCTCTTTAGCAGAACAAACGTTATATCCAAAGAGGGAGTGAGAATTTCTGTTATTTTCTTCTTTAAGGGAGAGCAATAAAGCCTAAAGGAAAATAAACAAAGTGGCGTTTCCAGGGCCCTCTGGCTTTAGTACATGAGCATCTGTGAGCCCCATCGATCAAGGCGAATCCTGACACCTTTCCTGTGCAGAAAGGCAGGAACGTCCCATTCTGTCACTGCTATTCTGCAGCAGTAAAACTCTCAGAAAGGCATTCTGTACCATCGTGATGCCCCTGCAGTCCCCAGCCAGCTCCATCTACTAGAACGAACACCAGGGAAGACTGCTTTGAACACATGGTAATAAACCAAGTGAAATTTTTATTATGCTAAATTCCAAATTCATGTCCCCAAGTGAACTAGGATCCTTTATGAACCTTAATTTCTAACTCTCATTGTGACCACTGATTTCTCCACTTCTAACAAACATTTGTGTATTTTAGACAAAATGTTAAACACTAAAGATAAAAACGTGAATAAAGATGGCCACTACCTTCAACAGTCTAGAATCAAAAGAACTAAGGTACTACAGAAAGCTGGTTCTCCTCAAAGCTGAGGAAAAACCAGCTCAGTGACACAACTACATTTCAATTGTGTGTGTGTGTGAAGGTCTTCTGCAAGTGAATTACACGTGTCTTTTCCTCAGATTGCTAAACACAATTTCATTTTCTTCATATGATTTGGCATCACCAACGTGAAAAAAGTTTACTTTTTTTCTGTTATCAGTTTATATTATGCATGGAGTTAAATGCTGATACCAGCAGTAGGGGGCCAGATCTTGCATTAAAAAAAAAAATAACAACTCGAAGCTTAATTTTCAAGTTAGTTGTCTCTTTTACATAAAATGAGAATAAAAGTTGTTTTATGATACACAGGCAGATAGTCTATGAAAGCAATCAGTAAATCAGAGGCTAAAGCAGCCTCTAAATGGTGTCCTTAACCTTTAAGCACGCACGCGAGTGTGCACACACTCACTCAACACACCCTCTTTCACACTCTCAGCCAGTGCCCTGTGATTGGTGAAAACACTTTTTCTGCCCTACTGACCCTGGGTCTCCCAGGCGCCCTCTGTCCGTCCACACCCACCCATCCAGCTAACTCATTTGCATCAGGTTTGTCAATGGTGTGTGAAGAACACCCTCCTCAGACCCTTCCAGAACTTCCTCCCAAAACACTCAGGCGAACGCTGGGGACCACCAGGAAAATGGCAAAAAACGAATAAGCCAGACCCTCGGTTCCTCAGAGTGAACTCTGCAGCTGTGTATGAACCAGAACATTTCATCTTTCTCTGTCGAACTTAAGTTTCTTTTCCTTTTTCTTTTTTAATTGCTGGGGAAGTAGTGAGGGTACAAAGAATGCATTGGTTGCCTTTGTTGGGTGAAGTACCTCTTAGAAGTGTGTCCTGTCCCCAAGAGGTGTTTCTTTCGTTGGATGTACAAATGAAATCATTAAAGCAGAAACAGAATTTTCCAGTGATTTTGCTGCATGGATGAAAGCCATCACATTTCCCAGTCACCGAGATTTTATTCCGTGGAATTTTAGTGTTAGCGCGTGCAAAACAAAAATCTGATCCTTGTTTGGCTTAAAATGGCATGTGTTGAGTTCACAGAATCCCGCCTGGCAGGGCAGGAACATTGAATGTTGGAGCCGGAAGGGACCGGCAGGATCACCTGAACCAAACAAGGACGCCAAGTTAGGCTGGCCAGCTTACAAGGCCAGTGGCAAAATGGCCATGAACTGCCAAATCTGCTCCCGAAGGGCTGTGAAAGTGTTTGAGCACTGACAGCATTCAGAAATGGGTTTTCTGGATGGCTCCTGTGGCTCAGCGAGTAGGGCGCCGGCCCCATATACCGAAGGTGGCGGGTTCAAGCCCGGCCTCGGCCGAACTGCAAAACAAAAAAATAGCCGGGCGCTGTGGCAGGCGCCTGTAGTCCCAGCTACTCGGGAGGC
>CAUYON010129686.1:0-23953 GCA_963573935.1 Arctocebus calabarensis | reverse complement strand
AATTCCTGGGCTCAAGAGAGTCTCCTGCCTCCGCCTCCCAAGTAGCTGGGACTACAGGCGCCCGCCACAACGCCCGGCCATTTTTTGGTTGCAGCCATCATTGTTGTTTGGCGGGCCCAGGCTGGATTTGAAGACACCAGTTCAGGTGTACGTGGCTGGTGCCTTAGCCCGTTGAGCCACAGGCGCCGAGCCAGTAATTGGATTTATTCTTAAGGCTAAGTTCTGTTAAACAAGACAATCTGATTTAAGAGTCACACCAGATGAGGGTTATCAGGGCAAGCAAATAAGAACACAGGATACGGCGGCACCTGTAGCTCAGTGGGTAGGACCCGGCCACATACACCTAGGCTGGCGAGTTCTAACCTGGCCCAGGCCTGCTCAAACAACAATGAAAACTGCAACAACAACAACAACAAAATAGCTGGACGTTGTGATGGGCTTCTGTAGTCCCAGCTACTTCATAGAGTCCGAGGCAAGAGAATCTCTTAAGTCCAAGAGTTTGAGGGTGCTGTGAGCTGTGATGCTATGGCACTCTACTGAGGGTGACATAGTGAGACTCTGTCTCAAAAATAAAAAAAGTACAGAGTACTAGGCTGGTGTGGTAGCTCATACCTGTGATCCTCTGGGAGGCCAAGGCAGGTAGATTGCCTGAGCTCAGGAGTTTAAGACCAGCCTGAGCAAGAGAATGACCCCATCTCTAAAAATAGCTGGGTGTTGTGACAGACGCCAGCAGTCCCAGCTACTCTGGAGGCTGAGGCAAGAGGATCACTTGAGCCCAAGAGTTTGAGGTTGTTGTGAGCTGTGATGTCACAGGATGACAAAGTGAGACTGTAACAAAAAAAACAAAACAGGATACCTAGTTAAGTTTGAATTTGAGAAAAACAGCCCAAATAATTTTTTAGTATGTGAAAAAAATGTTATTTATTGCAATTCAGATTTAACTGGTTGTCTTGTATTTTATGTGCGCACCAGATACTAATTGCCCTTCTGCCATATTCCAAGACCTATTTCTTATCCTTCAGGAGAACTTTTTTGATCTGTGATGGAAGATAACAAATTAATGAAATTAGAACTAACCATTTCCTTGATGTAGTCATTGTCTCCAGGACAGGCCCTCTGTTTAACATGATAGCTAAGCTTTAACAAGATAGTTAAAAATAGGCTCAGATTTTTCTGGGAGTGTTCTTTGGATGGTACCCCTTTCCCACCAAGCAGGAACTGTTTTCAAGAGTTTTCTTTCAGCCGAGCACAGTGGCTCACACCTGTAATCCTAGTATTCTGGGAGGAAAAACTAGCTAGGCATTATGGCTAGCAGCTGAAGTCCCAGCTGCTATGGAGGCTGAGGCAAGAGGATCATTTCAGCCCAGGAGTTTGAGGTTGCTGTGAGCTAGGCTGACGCCAGGCACTCTGCCCAGGGTGACAGATGAGACTGACAAAGAAAAAAAATTTTTTTTATTACTATCTAAATTTGCACTGGGGGGGGGGGGCACCTGTGGCCAAGGAGTAGGCCCTATGTACCACAGCCTATGTACCAGAGGTGGCAGGTTCAAACCTGGCCCCAGCCAAAAAACAACTGCTAAATAAATAAACAAACAAACAAACAAACTTCCTCTGATTAAAAATATAAACCAATTCTGACTGCATTAAAAATATCTCTATATGGCTCGGCACCTGTAGCTCAGCAGCTAGGGCACCAGCCACGTACAACGGAGCAGGAGGGTTCGAACCCAACCCAGGCCTGCCAAACAACAATGACAGCTACAACCAAAAATAGCCGAGTGTTGTAGCGGGCGCTGTAGTCCTAGCTACTTGGGAGGCTCAGGCAGCTAGAGAATCACTTATGCCCAAGAGTCTGAGGTTGCTGTGAGCTGTGATGACACAGCACTCTACCCAGGGTGATATAGTGAGACTGTCTCAAAAAAAAAAAAACCAAACAAAATTCTGTATACATTTAAGACATTTAATAGCTAGAAATAAAGCCAGTATAATTTTTCAGTTTGATACTTTCAAAGTGACAGTATAAATATTGTTATATAGCTCTTTGTGTGATTGTGTTTTCAGCCCTCCTTAAGTGAACATCTAGAGTGAGATTGCCAGATTGTGTGATCTTGCATTCCCACCACAATATGCACCATTTTTAAATGCCCATTAACAGGAAAATGGATGTATTGTGACATATTAATTAAAGGTAATACTACAAAACAGTTACAATGAGGACTGGAGCTACATGAATTCATATCTACATGAATTGTATCTCAAAAATGAATAGAAAATGCAGGTTGTCAAATGGTAACATAAACATAATTTTTATAAAATTTGAATATTCATAGCAATAAAATATGTTGATGGTTTTGTTTGTTTGTTTGTTTTTTGCAGTTTTTGGCCAGGGCTGGGTTTGAACCCGCCACCTCCAACATATGGGACTAGAGCCCCACTCCTTTGAGCCACAGGCACTGCCCTTTTTTGTTTTTTTTGAGATAGAATCTCACTTTGTCACCCTCAGTAGAGTACTGTGGCGTCATAGATCACAGTAATCTCAAACTCTTGGACTCAAGTGATTCTCTTGCCTCAGCCTCCCACATAGCTGGGACTATATGCGCCTGCTACAGCACTCAGCTTACTTTTTAGAGAAGGGGTCTCACTCTTGCTCAGGCTGGTCTCGAACTCATGAGCTCAAGCAATCCACCTGCCTCAGCCTCCCCGAGTGCTAAGATTATAGGCATGAGCCACTGTGCCAAGCCTAATATGTTGAATTTGTACATGTTGTCATATGAACATGCGTTTGACAAACTGAGCGTTGATCATATTATTCTGTACTTTTGTTATGTTAAAATTTTTTAATAAAGTTTAAAAATATCTGAACTATTCCGAAGTAAGATGAAAATAATTGGTAGAACTGAGTGCCCTATTAGTGAATCAAGGTCCATTCAGATTATCTCAACGCAATGAAAGAAGCATTGTTATTTTGACAAGAGGGTGGTCAAGTAAGTGGCAGAATTAGGACTCAAACTCATTAATTCTGATTCCTAAATCTAGTATTTATTCCATCATGTCAGTACTGTCGTAAGAAGCTTTTGCTGCCTGGAATCAATGGTTGCATTCTTACCAGACACTGAGTTCTTGGACCAGGACTTTATGCATTAGTATATTGGCAAATCCCAATTTTGAGAAGCAGGAAAAATCACCAATTTTATCTTTTAATCTCTAATCACTTCCCATTTGTTATTTCTCCTTTGAAAAATCTGTCATAAGGTAAAAGTAGGTGACACCAAAATTTTTGGTTAACAAAGGTAAAAGTTAGACAATCTTTTTTTTTTTTTTTTCTGTAGAGACAGAGTCTCACTTTATGGCCCTTGGTAGAGTGCTGTGGTGTCGCAGCTCACAGCAACCTCCAACTCCTGGGCTTAGGCGATTCTCTTGCCTCAGCCTCCCTAGTAGGTGGGACTATAGGCGCCCACCACAACACCCGGCTATTTTTCTGTTTTTGCAGTTCGGCCGAGGTTGGGTTTGAACTCGCCACCCTTGGTATATGGGGCCGGTGCCCTACTCAATGAGCCACAGCCACAGGCGCTGCCCAAAAGTTAGACAATCTTAACTTTTCCCCTGTGATAGTTCAAGTAACATACTGACTTACTGAATTTGATTTATTCTTGTTTGAGCAATATCTTGTGTTTTAGATGATCTGGCATTTAAATAATTTCTGAAGTTTTTGAGTAATGCATTTTAATTATAGAAATATTGAAATATAAAAAAGTTAAAACTAAAAATTACAGGCTTGGTGCACCTTGCTCAGTGGTTAGGGCGCCAGCCACATACATTAACACAGGGGGGGTTTGAATCCAGCCCAGTCCTGCTAAACAACAGTGACAACAACGACCACAAAAAAAATAGCCGGACATTGTGGCAGGCACCTCTAGTCCCAGCTACTTGGGAGGCTGAGGCAAGAGATTCACTTAAGCCCAACTCTGTCTCAAAAAAGAAAGAACTGAAAATTACAAATTAAATATTCAGATCTAACTACTGTTAACATTTGGCTACTGAGTTGATCCTGGAGCGCTAAAAGAAAAAACATTTGGCATAGGCACTTCTGTCTTTCACTATGTGTATAAAAATATCAAATGTCAGGCAGCACCTGTGGCTCAAAGGAATAGGGTGCTGGCCCCATATACCGGAGGTGGCAGGGTCCAACCTGACCCTGGCCAAAAACTGCAAAAAAAAAAAAAAAATCATACATAAACACTCGAACTTTTAAAATAATTTTCTTTTTTGAGACAGACTCTCAAGTTGTCACCTTGGGTAGAGTGCTATGGCGTCACAGCTCACAGCAACTTCAAACTCTTGGGCTTAAGTGATTCTCTTGCTTCAGCCTCACAAGTACCTGGGCCTACTGGCAACTGCCACAACACCCAGCTATTTTTTTTGTTGCAGTTGTCATTGCTTTAGCTGGCCCAGTCTGGGTTCGAACCCGCCAGCCTCGGAGTATATGGCCAGCACCCTGCCCACTGAGCTACAGGCACCGCCCTAAAATAATTTTCTTTTCTTTTCTTTTTTCTTTTTTTGAGACAGAGTTCCACTATGCTGTCCTTAGTAGAGTGCTATGGCATGATAGCTCACAGCAACCTCAAACTCTTGGGCTTAAGCGATTCTCTTGCCTTAGCCTCCCAAGTAACTGGGACTGACAGATGCCTGCCACAGCGCCTGGCTATTTTTTTGTTGCAGTTGTCATTGTTTAGCAGGCCAGGGCCAAGTTCAAACTCACCAGCCTGGGTGTATGTGGCTGGTGCCGTAACCACTGTGCTACAGGAGCCAAACCTACCCTAAAATAATTTTTTTTTTTTCCTTTTGGGGTTTTTGGCCAGGGCTGGGTTTGAACTCGCCACCTCCAGCATATGGGGGCAGTGCCCCACTCCTTTGAGCTACATGCACCGCCCCTAAAATAATTTTCTGAGAGATAGGGTCTCGACCTGTTGCCCAGGGCAGAGTACAGTGGTGCACTTGTAGTTCACTGCAGCCCAAACCTCCTGGGCTCAAGTGATCTTGTCTAGCCTCCTGAGGAGCCAGGACTACAGGGAGCAGTTAGGACTTCAGTGGTGCACCTTGCTAATTTGTTTATTTTTTGTAGAGACAGGGTCTTCTTGTTACCCAGGCTGGTCTTGAACTCCTGGTCTCAAGTGATCCTCCCACCTCAACCTCCCAAAGTGCTGGTATTACAGGCATGAGCCATCACACCCATAAACACCATAACGTGTTTTTTTTTGTTTTTTTTTTTGTAGAGACAGAGTCTCACTTTGTTGCCCTCAGTAGAGTGCGTGGCGTCACACAGCTCACAGCAACCTCCAACTCCTGGGCTTAGGCGATTCTCTTGCCTCAGCCCCCTGAGTAGCTGGGACTACAGGCACCTGCCACAACACTAGCTATTTTTTGGTTGCAGTTTGGCCGAGGCTGGGCTTGAACCGCCACCCTGGGTATATGGGGCTGGCGCCCTACTCACAGAGCCACAGGCACCACACAACACCATAACTTTTAAAAATATAAATAAGGTTATGTAGTACACTGATTTGAAAGTCACCTTCTTTTTCACTTGACCATACAGTCTGAACTCTTTCACAGTAATGAGTAGTTATTACATAAGTGACTGCCTTGTACTCCTGGGTATAGCGCACCTTCCTACTCCTGTGTTTTGGATGTATAGGTTACCAACTTAGCTGTTTCTTTGAACCATCCATTCTTTAGCATTTTGTAGCATAAATTCATAGAAGTGGAATTACTATATCAAAGGGTATGCAAAAGTCTAGCATTTTCTGAAACTTTTTCAGTACTGATTCGAGCATAAATTTAGAGGACCTTTGTGGAGGTGTTTTGGTAATATCTACTGAAATTAAAAGTGCACATATACTTTGATCCAGTAATTCCATTTTTAGGAATTTATCCTATAGGTATTCTCACCCATGTGTGAAAGAATATATGGTATATAAGGCTGTTAGTTGTAGAACGGTTCATAAAAATGAGAACTAACCAAAATGGCTATCAATATGCAACTAGTTAAATAAATTGTGGTTTGTGGATAAAATAGAATGCTATGTAGCTGAAAAAAATGAGGAAGCATACAGCGTCTGTAGAAGGGTACTGACAGCATTGGTTGCCTTTGGGAAGAGGAACCTGGGTGATAGAGGTGGGAGAATTTTCATTGTAGTCATTTCTGTTCTCTATATTTTGAGCCATCTAAATGTGTTAATATCATCCTTTCGAAAATAGCTTTAGAACTTTTATTTTTTATTTTTTTATTTTTTTGAGACAGAGCCTCAAGCCGTCACCCTGGATAGAGTGCTGCTGTGGCATCACAGCTCACAGCAACCTCCAACTCCTGGGCTCAAGCGAGTCTCCTGCCTTAGCCTCCCAAGTAGCTGGGACTACAGGCACCCGCCACAATGCCCGGCTATTTTTTGGTTGCAGCTGTCATTGTTGTTTGGCGGGCCTGGGCTGGACTCGAACCCGCCAGCTCAGGTGTACGTGGCTGGCGCCTTAGCCTGCTGAGGCTCAGGCACAGAGCCAAAACCAGAAATTTTTGAATCTAAATCTTTTACTATATCAAAAAGAAAACTGACAAGTCATTTGCCCATGTTCAATCAGTAAAGTTATAAGTAACTATGCTTGTAAATCTTATCATAAGGGAATCCTTGATCCCATAGATTCTTCGTGACTGTAAGTGTTGAGGACATTGGAACACCTGGAACTCCCACAGCCTGCTAGAGAAAGTATAAAGTGGTGCAAGCACTTTGGAAAAATTTTTTGTTAGTTTCTTAAAGAGTCAAGCATAGGACCCACCCATTCCACTGCCAGGCGCTTACCCAAGAAAAATGAGAGCAGATGTTCACATGCTTATTAACATAGATGAAAACTGAAATAACAAAATGTTCATCAACAGGCAAATGGTTAAGTAAATTACTGATATCCATACCATGAAATACAACTCCAATAAAAAGGAATAAACTGGCTCGGCACCTGTGGTTCAAGCAGCTAAGGCACCAGCCACATACACCTGAGCTGGCGGGTTCAAATCTAGCCCGGGCCCGCCAAACAACAATGATGGCTGCAACCAAAAAAATGGCCAGGTGTTGTGGCGGGTGCCTGTAGTCCCAGCTACTTGGGAGGCGGAGGCAGGAGACTCGCTTGAGCCCAGGAATTGGAGGTTGCTGTGAGCTGTGATGTGACAGCACTCTACCCAGGGTGACAGCTTGAGGCTCTGTCTCAAAAAAAAAAAAAAAGGAATAAACTGACAATAAAGACAACAAAACAAATGAATCTCAAAATAGTAAAGCTAAATGAAAGAAGCAAGACAAAAAAAGGGTATGTACTATATGAATCCATTTATGTAAAAGTCAAAGCAATAGAGCGGTGCCCGTGTTTAATGGGTAGGGCACCGGCCACACACACCGCGGCTGGCGGGTTTGAACCCCTCTGGGCCAACTGAACAATGACAACTGCAACAAAAAAACAACCTGGTGTTGTGGCGGGTGCCTGTAGTCCCGCCCTAGGGAGGCTGAAGCAAGAAAATCACTTAAGCCCAAGAATTGGAAGTTGCTGTGAGTTGTGATGCCACAGGAAACTCTGTCTCAAAAACAAACAAAAAGTCAAGACAATACAGACTAATTTATAGAGACAAAATAAATCAGTGGCTCCCATGGGTGGTGCCTGCGGCTCAAAGGAGTAGGGCGCCAGCCCCATATACTGGAGGTGGTGGGTTCAAACCCAGCCCCGGCCCCAAAAATAAATAAATCAGTGGCTCCCTGCAAACTTGGCACTGGGTATGTGAAAGGGGTAGGATTGAAGAGTGAGATTACCAAGGGGCCCAAAGAAACCTTAGAGGTGATGAATGTATTCATTATTTTGATTGTCATAATGGTTTTATTGCTGAATATATATATGGAAATTAATAAAAATATATACTTTAAATGTGTGTAGTTTGGATGTTAAAAGAAAAAAAGCCTTCCAGAATTAAAAAAGCATAGGGGGCATGCAAATCTAAGGTCACTGTTGTTGGTACAGAGACTAGAAGTTAAATTTAATCAAGGCAGTGATTTCTTTTTTTTTTTTTAACCTGATGAACACAATAAGAGGCTTCTCCTTTTCCCCTCCTGGGTATGCCATGACCCTTCTGTGTTTCCTTCAACTGACCAGAAATCTAAAGATCTTCCTGCTAACAGAGGGAGGTAGGAGATAGGTAGCCCTAGTATATTATTTTTCAGTTTTAAGTATGAAAACAAGTCGTATTCTTCATAGTTCACTTAATCCAATTTATGTACTCCTCCTTTAACATCTGAGCATTTTTCAAATACCTTTTTGAAATTGATGCTGTTAGGGTGAGACTTTTACTATAACGATTGGGGTAGTCCCTCTGGGGTCTGACATTAATTTGTCATTATCAGAGTTTATACTGTTTCATCCTGTTTGTTTAAGTTGCTTATTTAATATCCCGAGGTTACTGCTTTATACTTTCATTACTCTTTCTCTGATCCACTGTGTCTTCAGCCTCCACTTTTCTTTTCTTTTTTTTTTTTTTGGGGGGGGAGATAGAGCCTCAAGCTGTCGCCCTGGGTAGAGTGCTGTGGCATCACAGCTCACAGCAACCTCCAATTCCTGGGCTCAAGTGAGTCTCTCGCCTCTGCCTCACAAGTAGCTGGGACTACAGGCGCCCGCCACAACCAACGCCTGGCCATTTTTTAGTTGCAGCTGTCATTGTTGTTTGGCCGGCCCGGGCTGGATTCGAACCCGCCAGCTCAGGTGTACGTGACTGGCGCCTTAGCCTGTTGAGCCACAGGCGCCGAGCCCAGCCTCCACTTTTCTTTATGGTCTCCAGGCTCCTGGCTGGAAGCCTGCTTTACCTCCTTTTAACCTTCTCTCGGGACATATCCTCATACTTTCTGTTTAGCTTGGCCTTAGAAGGTTCTGCTGAGTTATATCCTATTAGTACTAAACTATTAACATGAATAAAGAGATAAGGGACTTGCTGGTGTCTAAGAGAGACTGATTTCATTTCTAAGACCAGTGGCTGATGTCCAAAACAGTCCTAGTCAAAGGACTCTTTATAAAGAGAAATTAGTGGTTTCATGTTTAAATTATTCATTGATTGGTTCATTCAACAAATATTATACTTTCTATATGCCATGTACTGCTCCAGCAGAGTAGGCTACACAATGGACTTCAAAAGAGCTTCAAAAATAAAGGACCGATCTAGTTCTTTGAGAATATCAATAAAATTGATAAACCCAGCCAGATCATGAAATAAAGAGGAAGACACAAATTACCAACAACAGAAACAAGGGTGCTGGCACCACTGCACATTGTATTGACAGCTATTAGCAAGGAATAAGAATATCATGAACATGTTTATGCCAATAAATTTGTCAGCATAGCTAAAATAGAACAATTCCTTGAAAGACACAAATTACCAAAGCTCACTCAAGAAATAGATGACCTAAATATCCCTATATATATAAATAAATGGAATTGAAGTTAACAACTTTTCCACAAAAGAACTCCAAGTCCAGGGCAGCACCTGTGGCTCAAAGGAGTAGGGCGCCGGCCCCATATACTGAGGGTGGGAGGTTCAAACTTGGCCCCCAGTTTTTGTTCAAACTGTAACAAAAAATGGCCGGGCGTTGTGGCGGGCACCTGTAGTCCCAGTTACTTGGGAGGCGGAGGCAAGAGAATCTCCTAAGCCAAGGAGTTGGAGGTACCTGTGAGCTGTGTGATGTCACGGCACTCTGCTGAGGGCGATAAAGTTAGACACTGTCTCTACAAAAAAAAAAAAAACAAAAAAAACTCCAAGTGCAGCTGCCTTCACTGGTGAAGTCTTCCATTCTTCAACTCACTCTAAAAGACCAGCATTAGGCTCGGCGCCTGTGGCTCAGCGGGCTAAGGCGCCAGCCACGTACACCTGAGCTGGCAGGTTCGAATCCAGCCCGGGCCTGCCAAACAACAATGACGGCTGCAACGAAAAAATGGCCGGGCGTTGTGGTGGGTGCCTATAGTTCCAGCTATTTGGGAGGCGGAGGCAAGAGACTCGCTTGAGCCCAGGAATTAATGTCACAGCACTCTAACCAGGGTGACAGCTTGAGGCTCTGTCTCAAAATAAATAAATAAATAAATAAAAGACCAGCATTACTCTCACACTAAAACCAGAAAATGTCATTGTAAGAAAAGAAAACTAAAAACCAGTATCTTTCATGAACATGTATGTAAAAATTCTACAATATTTTAGTAAATAAAATCCAGCAACATTTTAGAAGGATAATACAACATGGGCCAAGAGGGGTTTATTCAAGGAATATTGGATTGATTCAATTTTTTTTTTTTTTTTTGTGTTAATCTCACTTTGTCACCCTTGGTAGAGTACTGTGGCATCGTAGCTCACAGCAACTTCAAACTTCTGGGCTTAAAGTGATCCTCTTGTCTAAACCGTCCGAGAAAGTGATTCTCTTGTCTCAACCTTTCGAGTACCCACCACAATGCTGGCTATTTTTAGAGATGAGGTCTCACTCTGACTCATGCTGGTGTTGAACCTGTGAGTTCAGGTAATCCACCTGCCTTGGCCTCCCAAGTTCTGGGATTATAGGGAAGAGCCACCGCACCTGGCCTGATTCAATATTTTTTTTAAAAATCAGTGTAATCACCTTATTAGCAAATTGAAAAATAAAAGCTTTATGATGCAGAAAAAGCATTTGACAAAATCTAGCATCTTATCAAAGTGGGAATAGAAGGAAACTTCTTCAACCTGATAAAGGACACCTATGAAAAACCTACACTTAACCTCATAATTAGTGATCAAAGATTGAATACTTTTTCCAAAATTAGGAATGAAACACTCTCACCGCTTCTATTCAACATGATACTACTAAAGTTCTAGCCAGAAAATTCACCTAAGAAAAACCACAAGTATCCAGACTGGTGAGTTTAACAATATTGCAGGATGCAAGATTTATTTATAATTACATTTATTTATTTAGAGATAGAATCTCCCTCTGTTGCCCTGAGTAGAGTACAGTGGCATCATAGTTTACAGCAACCTCAAACTCTTGGGTTTGAGCGATCCTCTTGCCCTGTCCTCCTGAGTAACTGGGACTACAGGTGTGCACCTTTATGCCTAGCTAGGTTTTTATTTTTATTTTTTTGCAGTTTTTGGCTGGGGCCAGGTTTGACCCCACCACCTCTGGTATATGGGGCCCGCGCTCTACTTGAGCCACAGGTGCTGCCCAATGCCTAGCTAGTTTTTCTGTTTTTAGTGGAGACAGGGTCTTGCTCCTGGCTCTTGCTCAGGTGTTTGACACTCCTGAGCTCAAGCAATTCACCGCTTCAGCCTCAGAGAGTGTTGGGATTACAGGCATGAGCTACTGTGCCCAGCCAGGATGCAAGATTAATATATAGAATCAAGTATATTTCTGTGCCCAGGAATTAGAGGTTGCTGTGAGCTGTGATGTCACTGCACTCTATCCAGGGTGACAGCTTGAGGCTCTGTCTCAAAAAAAAACATGTCTAAGATGTTGAAACCATAAAACATGAACAAGCTATCTAAAAAAAGAAACAATAAGAAAATAAAATTGTGAGTGAAAACGAAGAAGATCAGTCTGGACCTTCAACGCTCAGTAAATGTGAAGGTGTTCTAGAAAGAGCGAATGGAGAAAGTGAGGGGAGGAGAAGATGGTGGTGATGAGGATAGTATTAATGGTAGTAGAAGTACTAACAGTAATTGTGGCAGTAGCAATGGTCATAAATAAAAGTTTTTCCTGAGGAACATACACATTTTCATATTGACTATCTCAGCACTAACTTGGGGACATTAATATGTACATATTATGAAAAATTTAGAACTCCAAGAATAAAGTGAAAAATATAAAAGCTTCCATAAAGACTTCACGTTACCTATAAAGGAACAAAGTTTTGGTTGACATAAGGCTGTCTGTACCGGGTGGCACCTGTGGCTCAGTGGGTAGGGTGCCGGGCCCTATATACCAAGGATGGCAGGTTCGAACCCAGCCCCTGCCAACCTGCAACAAAAAAATAACCGAGCGTTGTGGTGGTGCCTGTGGTCCCAGGTACTTGGGAGGCAGGAGAATCGCCTAAGCCCAGGAGATGGAGGTCGCTGTGAGCTGTGATGCAATTGCACTCTACCCAGGGTGATAAAGTGATACTCTGTTTCAAAAAAAAAAAAAAGACTGTCTGTACCGTTTGTGGTTAGAAGATGGAGCAAGCTTTCAAAGAGAAAGAACTTAAACCTAGAATTATTACATTAGTTTATTACATGTTTTAAAAAATTAAATAAAATTTAAAAAAAAGCCCTACTATATGTCATAACTAGGTCACCTTGGGTATTTACCCAAGGGGAAAAAAACAGGAAAGTATGTCCATATGAAGACCTGTATATAAATGTTTGTAGTGGCTTTGTTTGTAATAGTCCAATAATGGAAACCATCCAAATGTCTGTAACAGATAAAAGGTTAAACAAATTTTGGAATATTCATAAAATTGTGCACTATTTACCAATAAAAATGAACTATTGAGGCTGGGTGCCCATAACACTGTGGTTATGGCACCAGCTACATACACTGAGGCTGGTGGGTTCAAATCCGGCCCGGGTCAGCTAAACAATAATGACAACTGCAGCAACAAAAAAATAGCCGGGCTTTGTGGCAGGTGCCTATAGTCCCGGCTACTTGGGTGACTGAGGCAAGAGAATTGCTTAAGCCCAAGAGTTTGAGGTTGCTGTGAGCTGTGATACTATAGCACTCTACCAAGGGCAACACTGTGAGACTCTTTCTAAAAAAAAAAAAAGAAAAAAAAAAAAACTACTGATACAACACTAAGATTTTTGGATGTATCTCAAAATAATGATGCTGGGTGACGTCTGTGGCTCAAAGGAGTAGGGCGCAGGTCCCATATGCTGGAGGTGGCAGGTTCAAACCCATCCCTGGCCAAAAACATAAAAAAAAAAAAAAAATGATGCTAAGTGAAAGATGCAGACAATTAAATAGTATGTGCTGTATAATCCCAGTTACATAACACTGTAGAATGGTGTTTTTCAACCTTTTTTTTAATCTCATGGAACACTTGAAGAGGAACACACCTATAGGAACACACCTATAGTTAAACTTCAACAGCACACTTAAATGATGTTGATCAAAAAAAAAAAAAAGTAAAAAGAAGAATATACTTATTGTGCTTTGAATTTTTTTCGAAAATAATTTTAAATACTTTAATTAATGATCTTTAAACATTTTCTATGCATACCTAATACCCTCATGGAGCACTCTGGTTGAAAATCACTGCTTTAGGCTCGGTGTCCGTAGCACAGTGGTTACGGCGCCAGCCACATACGCTGAGGCTGGAGGGTTTGAACCCGCCTGGGCCAGCTAGGCAACAATGCCAACTGCAACAGAAAAATAGCTGCGCATTGTGGTGGGCCCCTGCAGTCTCAGCTACTTGGGAGACTGAGGCGAGAGAATGGCTTAAGCCCAAGAGTCTGAGGTTGCTGTGAGCTGTGATACAACAGCACTCTACCACAGGCAACATAGTGAGACTCTGTCTCAGAAAGGGGTCTGAGGTTGCTGTGAACTATGACACTACGGCACTCTACCTGGGGGTGACAAAGTGGTACTCTGTCTCAAAAAAAAAATCAGTAATTTATTTCTATAATTGCTATAATACTAATCCTAGCTTTATATGTCACTGTTTACTTTGTCCTTGGACACCCACCTAATCTAGACAGTTTCCCTGGCTCTCCACCTCTTATTTACCGCAGGGATTAGCTGTGAGCTCAGTGGAAGGGAAGGATGGGAAGAAAGCCTGGAGCATACCAGATTTAGGAGCCCAGGGCAATCAGCCTACACAACATCATTTGGAGCTGGGCTAAAAGCATCACTCAGATTCTGAGCCCTAATCCGGTCACCTGTCATCACCTAATCAGATCACCTATCATCTCCTCCAGATTTATAATCAGGTTTTCACAATAATGAAATTCCCAACTAGAAAACTGAGATATAGGGGAAGAAACATACAGCATTCTGGAGAGTAATGATAAACGCTGACAGCAGCTTACCTTAAACTGTGAGAGTTGAAGCAGCAGCTAACTCTTAAACTCTGCTGCTCAGCCCTCCTGGTGTTCAGAACAGTGAGGAGCACCTTGCTCTGTGCACACTATAATCTCAGTAAATAGTATTAATACATTAGTACACAGCGGTTGAATGATTTTTTTTAAAAAAGAAATTATTTAATTAAGTCCTTACCTAGTTTATGCCTTCTCTTTGCCTTAATACTGAGGACTTCAAAGTCCTACAGCCCCGGGACAGACTAGAATTCCCCATTCGCTTTCCCTCCCTCCCCTTACTAATTACTACCAGGTTTTATCAAAGGCCAGAAGGCCCTCCTATCACTTCCTCTGACCGCCAGGCCCTCAGGTTTTCATGGTTCTGACATGACAGCTATTTCAGACCACACAATTAAAATTTCCTTTTATTTTTTTTATTCTTTTTTTAGAGACAGTCTCACTTAGTTGTCCTTAGTAGAGTGCTGTGGCGTCACAGCTCCAGCAACCTCCAGCTCCTGGGCTTAGGCAATTCTCTTGCCTCAGCCTCCGGAGTGAGTACCTGGGACTACAGGCGCCCAGCACAACGCCCGGCTATTTTTCTGTTTTGCAGTTTGGCCGAGGCCCGTTTTGAACCCGCCACCTTCAGTATATGGGGCTAGCACCCTACTCAATGAGCCACAGGTGCCGCCCTACAAAGAGCTTCTTAATAAAGGACTTCTGGCTGCCGACTGGTCTGGCTAGTCTCCTGAGAGCCGGCAGTTCATAAACTTGTGCTGGCTGCTGTGGCTCATGCCTGTAATCCCAGCACTCTGGGAGGCTGAGGCAGGTGGATTGCCTGAGCTCATAGGTTCAAGACCAGCCTGAGCCAGAGTGAGACCCCCCATCTCTACAAATAACCAGGCATTGTGGCTGTGGTGCGTGAGGCTGAGACGAGAGAATCTCTTGAGCCCGAGAGTTTGAGGTTGCTGTGAGCTTTGACACCATGGCACTCTACCCAGGGTGACAAAATGAAACTGTCTCCCAAAATAAAGATAAAAATAAATAAACTTGTGCCCCACATTTCACCGTGTTTCGTATAGGACCTGATTATATTGCATTCACACGGTCAATCTCCACCTTACAGTGACATGGGGGGTCCGTCACATACACAGAAGTCCAATCCTCCGGGGTGGCTCCCCTGAACCTGCTGCACGTCACTCTCCAGCGCTTCCAGCAGCCCCTCACCCTGCTGCTCAGGCTACACTTCCCAGCCTGTCGGGACACCGTCCTTTATAAGAAATAGTGTCCTAAGCTCACACACTTGGTGACTCTTTTTCAGCCGACAGTTTAACAACCAAAACTCTGGTATTTGGGGCAATGTCTTACCGCCTTTCTTTCCGCGGTCTGCTTTATAAAGCAGCTATTATTAGAAAAGCATCTAGGTCTCTCGCATGCTCTTCATCTGGGGTCTGCCAGGCCAGTGCAGCGAATTAACGTTTTTCTGGCCTACATAGCGAGGCCCCCTTGTCTCATTGCGAGTTGAGGAGGTGACAGAGGGGCCCAGCCCGGGGAGTAGTAAGGCTGTGTCAAACTGAGAGTGGGGTGCCCAGATGGCTCAGAGTCGGCTCCGCTTAGCAGGGAGGGAGCCGGGCCGGGGTCCGCAGCCGCCCGGGCCCTCCCAGACCGGGATTCGCCCGCGCCGAGCCGGGCCAGGCCTCGGAATCTCGAGTGCGGAGCCTCTTGCAGACAGCTCTGCTCGGCGGTGGCCGTGCGGACGCCGCTCGCGTCCCGGGGACCCTCGGCCTCCCGGCGGCGGCTCGGGGCGCAGCTCCGGGGACCGGGCCGCGACGCCCCCGCCGCCCCGCGCTCGCGCCCGCCGCCCGCGCCCAACGCTCGCTCGAGGGACGCCGCGGCCGGATGCCCGGCGGCCGCTCCCTGCTCCGCCTCCTGGCGGCCCTGGTGGCCGGCGGCGCCGTCGCCTTCCTCGGCTACTGTGTTTACTTAGACCGGAAGCGGCGCGGGGACCCCGCGTTCCGGCGCCGCCTGCGGGACAGTGAGTGCGACGGCGGCGGCGGCGCGGCCGGGCCGAGCGGGCAGCGGGGCGGGCCGGGGCCGCGGGGCCTCGGAGCGGGCGTCCGCCCAGCACGTGGCCTGTTGCGTTTGCAGAGAGAAGAGGCGAGCGGCCGGGGGCGGAGGCGCGGCCGGCACAGGTGCGGGCCGGGGACCGCGGGGGACGCGCTGCTGGCCCTCGGCCGCACCCCTGCCCGGGCTTGGGAGACGGAAGGAGGAGGTGTCGGCCTTATGAAAAGGCGGCTGTCGGGCCAACGCTGTGCGGGCCTGTGTCAACTGGAAGGGGGCAGAGGGCCCTGTGGCCTGTCACACTGGCGCAGGACGCCGAGAAACCCAGGCGGGCCGCGCGGCTCTCGGTCACATGGCAATTCTGTGCCACAGAGCCTTTCTTCTAGCTCAGAAGCAGAACGCATCTCCGTGTTCTCTAAAACAGAATTTGCGTCGTCTTGCATTTCTTTCTTTCTTTTCTTCAGAGGAGGTCTCGCCATGTTGCACGGGCTGACCTTGAACTCCCGGGCTCAAGCCACTTCTTCCTCAGCCAACCCAACAGGGGGAGGTTTCAGGTGTGAGCCACCGCACCTGGCTTAGTTATATTTATTTATTTATGTATTTATTTTATTTTGAGACATAGTCTCACTTGGTCACCCGCTGTAAAGTGCAGTGGTGTCTTAGCTCATAGCAACCTCAGACTCTCGGGTTCAAGTGATCCTCTTGTCTCAGCCTCCCAAGTAGCTGGAGCACAGACTCTGGCCACAATGCCCGGCTCGTTTTAGAGAGAGGTCTCACTCTAACTCAGGCTGGTCTCAAACCTGCGAATTCAGGCAATCCACCCTCCTCAGCCTCCCAAGTGCTGGGAGTTATTTCCTTTTTTGCAGTTTTTTGGGTTTTTGTTTTGGCCAGGGCTGGGTTTGAACCCACCACCTCCAGCATATGGGGCCAGTGCCCCACTCCTTTGAGCCACAGGCTCTGGGAGTTATTTTTATAGAAAGATAACAACTGTAACCCTCTTGGTGACTGAGCCAGTTTTAACTAACTCAAGTCAGTGCTAAAAGTACTACATGGAGTTGTAGGTGGTTCTATAAAATTTCAGAAGAAATTTAAACAGTCCCAAACCAATGGGAGGCGGGAGATTAGGGACAATCAACAAAAGTAACAGGAACTCAGACAGGCCATATCATTCTCAGGGAAGGATTATTTTGGAGGGTATTTCGTTTGTCTATTGTTGTTTTAAACTTAGTCATTTAGTATAGTATGTTGTACTCCTGCATCTGCAGTCTGAGCAGGGATTGGTGGGGATAGCATCTTTTTGCTCTGTTGAGCTTCAGCCAGGATGGCCCCATGGGCAGGGTCTTGGTCATCTATCTCCATTAGTAGTTGATGTTGGTTGTTGCGTTAGCTGGGACCTTTACCCAGACCACTTAGCTCTGTCCATGTGGCCTGAGAGTCTTCTTTGTAGAGTGGGCTGTCCCATGGGCAAGGAAGTGCAAACCACACACACTCAAATATAGTTACGTCCATCCGTAGAGAGACGGTGCTAGGGCTGGTGTTGGCCAGGAGATGGTACCAACTCTCGTATCATGGAGGCATGTTCAAGCTCGGTTTTAAAGGGAAAGGAAACAGACTCTACCTTTTGACAGGGAAGGCAAGATTCTGAAAGTGCATGTGGAACCGGGAATATTTCTGTGGTTCTTTTTGACAATGCAGTTTTTCTTAGGAAGACCTTGGAGAGGAGATGACATTGAACTGAGAGTCTTGGAAGGATGTTGATTTGGGGCCTGGTTTGAGGGAAACATTCAGGATGGAGGGAAATGAGTGTGCATAAAAACGCAAAGTGGGGGACCTGCCAGGCACATTCAGTACAGCATTTTGGCAAAGGAGTCATAGTAAGGAGAGGTGGGAGGTCGCTGGAGGGTTAAGTAGGAGTGAAATAACGGGAAGTGTTGGGCCAGGTGTGGTGGCCCCCGCCTGTAATCCTAACACTCTGGGAGGCTGAAGCGGATGGATTGCCTGAGCTTAGGAGTTTGAGACCAGCCTGAGCAGCAGCAAGATCCTGCCTCTAAAAACTAGCTGAGTGTTGTGGAGGATACTGGTCGTCCCAGCTACTTGGGAGGCTGAGGCAAGAGAATCGCCTGAGCCCCAGAGTTTGAGGTTGCTGTGAACTATGACAGCACAGCACTCCACTCAGGGCGATAAAGTGAGACTCTGTGTCAAAAAACAAAAAATGGAAGTCTTATTTTTAAGGCCAGCTTAAGGAATTGAAATTCAGTGGGGAATACTAGAGATTTCAAAGCAAGAATTTTTTTTTAAAGAGGGAAAGGAAAAGCACACTTTCTTAGATTGATTAGGTAGGAGGGTGCTTGGCGGACTGTCAGAGCAGCACGGGGAGAGGTAGGAACAGCCCTGAACTGCAGTTGGTGGTACCTGGGCAGCACAGAGCCTTCCTGCTGGCTGATTAAAGGATCACGGACAGGCAGGAGTCAAGTCTGGGATTTGAAGATGGAATCAGAGAATAGAGGCCCCATTGACATAACTAAGGCAGGTGGGTGAAGAGTGTCCACGGAACTGGACGTGGCAGTGACGTCGTCTTCCTAACCTTTTGATGGGGGCAGGGCGTGGCACAGCTCCACGTCCCCATCCTTCCTCGCCTTTATCCACTTACACATTTGTATGCTTTTCTGGTGTTTTCTATTGGAGTAAGCTCCATGACGACAGAACTTGAATGTCTTTTACTCTCTGTAGTCTCCAGTGCCTAGAAGTGTCTCATATTTGTTGGATGTTGTTCCTTATAAGCAGAGGGAAACAGCTTATACAGGGGACAGACTGAAGCCGCAATATTAAGGCAGTGTTATGGAGAGAGAGAAGGCTAAGTGATAGTTTGGGGTCTTACTGTGACATCTTTAAATGCCAAACTGAAAAGTCTGGACCTTTTTCAGTTTTGGTGGATAACCAACAATTGTGATATTATTTCAGAGAAGAGATACAATTATGGTTTTGGCTTTATTTTTAATTTTTTAGAGGAGGGCTCTTGATGTGTTGGCCAGGCTGGATTCCGTCTCTTGAGTTCAAGCAATCCTCGCTTAAGACCTGGAACCATAGGCATGCAGCCCCAATTACCAAGAAGATAATTCTGGTGCCAGTATGGAAAATGGGGTGGAGAAGCGAAGTTGAATACACCAGCCATTCTGATTCTGTAGGTCAGCGGCGGCAGGGGGTCTCAGCGGCGGCAGGGGGTCTCACCGGCACAGTGACTCTCAGACTTCAGAATGTGTAAGAATCACCTGAAGAGCTTTTTAATATGCAGATTCTTGGGCCCTGCTTCCAGAGATTGATTTAGTCTTACTAGAGCCCAAGAAACAGTGGTTCTGACGGCTTCTTCACATGATTCTTTGTGAAACACAGGCCTCAGGTTCTGTAGTCTTCCTTCTTCTCCTTAGAACAGCGACTGTATTAAAGGGCTGCAGCATTAGGAAGGTTGAGAACCACTGCCCTAGAAGATCCTTAACCTTCTCCAAAGTTCTCTCAGATGTATCCAGTTCCCGGACTGTCACCTGGACACTCTGCGGCCCCTCCACTTAGTGTGCTCAGAAGTAAACTTGTCATCTCGTCCCTCCACCCTCCGTCCCTATGCTGCTTCCCGTGTCACTTGCCTCCCTGCTGTGGCCCTGACTCATGCTTACATAGCATCAACCTCATGCTCTCTAAGTAGGGTGGATAGGCAATTTTTTTTTTTTTTTTGAGACAGCCTCAAGCTGTTGCCCTGGGTAGAGTGCCCTGGCATCATAGCTCACAGCAACCTCAGACTCTTGGGCTTAAGTGATTCTCTTGCCTCAGCCTCCCAGGTAGCTGGGACTACAGGTGCCCACCACAACGCCTGGCTGTTTTTTTTGGTGCAGTTGTCGTTGTTGTAGCTGTCCTGGGCCGGGTTCAAACCCTCCAGCCTCGGGTGTGTGTGTGACCAGCACCCTACCCACTGAGCTGCGGGCACCGCCCAGCAGGGTGCAATTTTTATTTTTCTATCATCCATCTCATATATCCCACTTTTCCAGTTTTCGTTGTTGCTCCCCACAGCAGCTTCCTACTCTGCAGGTTACAGACCAGGCTCAGCTTGGCAACAGACCTTCCACAGACACCTCTTCTCTGTTGATCGCCTCGTTTTTCTAAGGACTGGAAATAATGTTCTGTAAAGTCCCTAGTCTACGCCTGGCCTTCAGCTCTGGTGATCATTACTGTTGCTATATTCACCCTACCTGAACCCACCTAAATAAAACCATGTGATATCTTCCTGCAATTGTCACTTCTGCTTTCCTCGGCAAGCCTTCACCGCACCTCTCTACACTTCCGATGTTAGCTTCTCTGAGAAAACTCCTCTGATACTCCAGCCGTGATGATGTCTTTGTGCTCTGAGCCCCAGAGGACTCTGTTGCACCTACGTGACCCCCTTCTTCTTGCTGTGCTGCAGGCTTCTTGGGGACGCACAGAGGTCCTGGTCTCCGGCTTTTTCCAGCTCTTCCTAGCCTCCAGCCCCCTTGCTAGCGCTCACCAAACATCTATCACAAACACATTTGGGAAAACAAACACAAACTCTCTGGATATAAAAGACTGAAGCTGAAGTGACTGGCAGCAGAGTTGATATTTGAGGTTAGGGGTTTTCCATCCTACTTTTCAATACCAGCCCTAGGCACGGTACCAATCTCATGGCCGTGGTTGTCCTCGAGAAGCAGGCTGCAGCAAACCAAAGCGTCCTTTCCAACACAAACTGCCCGGCCGACCCCGCCCCCCCCCCACATGTCCTTTCCCTTCTCCCTTTTATCCTGTGAGTACAGAAGCCATAACATAGCTTCTACTTAGCATATCTCCCCTACTGGAGTCACTTCTGGGGGAAAAGGAATCAAAACCAAAGGCCACATGACCCCAAATAGCCCAATAGGCCAAAGAAATTACTGTAACCAAATCAACAAGCACTGTTAACATCCTTGGCAAGAAAGTAATTTTAAACATACAAAACTACCTTTGTTCTAGTTGTATAAATACAGTAGGATGTCTGCTGTGCATGTACCTAGTAAACTGGGTAAAATATAGATGAGTTATTACCAGCATCTTAGCCTAATATGAATATGCCATGTATTTTTGTCACCTGGAACTATAACTCCATTTTAGAGAATTGGTTTAAATTTTATAAAGAACAGCTACATTTGGTATACTTTCATAGACACTAGGTTCAGGATATCCTTTTTAAATAAAAATGAAATAATCTTAAAAGTTCCAGAATTACCTTATACTGATGGACAGACAGCTCTGTGAATATATAAAAACCATTGACTGGGCGGCGCCTGTGACTCATTGAGTAAGGCACCGGCCCCATATACCGAAGGTGGTGGGTCCAAACCCGGCCTCAGCCGAACTGCAAAACAGAAAAACAGCCGGGCGTTGTGGCGGGCACCGGTAGTCCCAGCTACTTGGGAGGCTGAGGCAAGAGAATCACCTAAGCCCAGGAGTTGGAGGTTGCTGTGAGCTGTGTGACGCCATGGCACTCTACTGAGGGCCATAAAGTGAGACTCTGTCTCTACAAAAAAAACCCAAAAAAACCATGGACTTGTGTATTTTTATAGGGTGATTTTAATGATATGTTACTTATATCTCAATAAAGGTATTATTTAAAAAAATGAAATAATCTTGATTGGTAACCATAAACCCTAATTACTCATTATTAAATATTTTATGAATCTTTTAGTTGTGGGATCCAGCAAAGAATGAAAAGTTGCAAGAACGTTTTTTGCAAGAGGTACAGATGGGAGAACTTTGGTTATCTAGAGGTAAGAACATCAACCTTCTTTCTTGAGTTCTTCCAAAATAACACACAAGAAATAGTTGTTAGTATTTGCATGTCAGATAACTTGCAAGACGTGTTAGCTAATGTGTCGAAGGGTGACTGTCCAAGCATATTCACTTCCCATACTGTCCCCCTCTGCTACATTAGCGTTTGAGTTATGTTGGCAGTTACAGAAGCAGGCAGATGGGAAAACAAAGCCAAACGTGGGAACATCTCCTTTATTGACGTGTAAATTTCTAAGTAATTGAATTTTACAAATGACTAAATGTTAAGAATCAAAACCTTCTAAAATTTTAACTGGTGCGGCACCTGTGGCTCAAAGGAATCGGGCGCTGGCCCCATATACCAGAGGTGGTGGGTTCAAACCCAGACCAGGCCAAAAAACCAAAAATGATAAAAATAAAATTTTAACTGGTCTACAAAATTTTACCTAGAATAATGTTTGTTTTCTTAGAATATTTTTGGGTTTTGGGTGAAGTTCTGTGGCATCATTATAGCTCACAGCAACCTCAAACTCTCAGGCAGTCCTCCCGCCTCAGCTATCCCCAGTAGCTGGGACTACAGGTGCCCAACACAACACTGGGCTAGTTTTTGTTTTTAAGTAGAGAACAGGTCTTGCTCTTGCTCAGGCTGGTCTCAATACACCTGCCTCGGCCTCCCTGAGTGTCAGGATTACAGGTATGAGCCACTACGCCCGACCTTTGCTTTTTAATGTTCAGTGCTTGGTGCTTTCTTGGTAATTTGTAGAATGTCTCCTTTGAAGAACTTTACAATTTTGCTCAAAGCTTACTGATCTGTTACAGGAGAGCACAGAATGGGGGTTGAACACCTCAGCAATGCCCTTTTAGCATGTGGGCAGCCACAGGAACTTCTGAAGGTTTTCAAACACACACTCCCTCCCAAGGTATTTGAGATGCTGTTACACAAAATTCCCCTTATTTGCCAGGTAAGCATACATTTAATTATGTAACCATGTTGGGCTTGATTGCAACATAGAAGTTGCAAAGTAAGTGTGTGAACTGACTAAAGTTTTGATGAGTGAAGTCTCTGAATTTTTGGTTGCTTTTCTTGCTTTAAGATGAAGCAAACCTATTCTGACATGCTCCCTTGACTATAATGAATTATACATTTTGTCGAGTAATATGCATGTCTCAATACTTTGACTTTAACGCAGAACATATTTCTACTATTAGCATACTAAACAGACATTGCTTTGGTAAATTTAAGTATACATGCTAATTAGTGTTCTCTTAAATAAAAGTTTAGATTGGTATCAAATGAAATCCTTTCATAAGCCAAATGATTAATAGGTATTAGTCTACTTACATTTTACCAAACTGCTTGGTATAGTTATGCATCAGCTAGAATTGCCTACAAATGCCTGGATTTCCTTCGGGATTCATTGGTTCAGAAGACATTCCTTGAACTTTGGTTCAACTTTTATTAGATTGATCCTGTGTGATGTCAAAGAATAAACTATATATTGTTGGTCAGACTCAGTCATTCATTTTGGACTCTAGGGTTTTGAACAAAACTCAAACAACAGACTCCACTAAAGCATGAGAGTTAATTCTTAAACATTCTCAAGCTAGTCGCAGATGGGTTGCTTCCTAAAGACATAGCAAATGTAAGCAGGATAGTGTATGTAATGCTCACTATGACAAAAGGGAAGCAAAAAAAGGATCAGGGGTTGAAAATGATCAGCAAGTAACTATTTTATGTATTTTCCAGCAATTTGAGGCAGACATGAATGAACAGGAATGCCTGGAGGATGATCCCGATTGAAAAACATTTCAACGTATCCATAGTCCAGTCAGAATACTATGGTACTATATAGTATAAACAACTACTCAGTGATATTTCCATTTATTTTGCTTTTAGTAATAAATTTTCTATCTCATACATGATTGAACACATATTTTGCTTTAATTTTAACAGTCACAATTGAAGAAACAATGGTTTATTTTTCTAATCAAGTGACCAAACTGGATCAC
>CAUYON010129684.1:0-16692 GCA_963573935.1 Arctocebus calabarensis | reverse complement strand
ATGGAATATTATGCAGCTTTAAAGAAAGATGGAGACTTTCCCTCTTTCATGTTTACATGGATGGAGCTGGAATATATTCTTCTTAGCAAAGTATCTCAAGAATGGAAGAAAAAGTATCCAATGTACTCAGCCCTACTATGAAGCTAATTTATAGTTTTCATATGAAGGCTAAAACCCAATTGTAGCACAAGAATACAGGGAAAAGGGCAAGGGAGGGGCGGGTGGAGGGAGGGTAATTGGTGGGATGACACCTATGGTGCATCTTAGAAGGGTACTGGTGAAACTTACTAAATGTAGAATACCAATGTCTTCATATAGTGATTAAGAAAATACCATGAAGTCTATGTTTAACAGTTCAATGAAAATATTTCAGATTGTATATGAAGTCAGCACATTGTGCCCCATGATTGCACTAACGTACACAGTTTTGATTTAACAAAAATTAACAAAAGAAAAAGAAAAAGGAAAGGAAAAGGAAAAGAATGTACATACAGTGTCACTCAGTCAACCAGTTAATTTAGTCCTAGTTGCAAATTTTTCCCAGAAAATGGTTGGTTTTATTTGAAATTTGTTCTTTTTCTTATGTTATGAATGCATGTATATGTGAGTATTCACATTTATTACTGTGAGCACCATACTCAGCAATGATAAGAGCTAACATTTACTATGCTCTTATTATGTACTTAGCACTTTGTGTACATGATTTTAATTAATTTTTTTTTTCAGAAACAGAGTTTCTCTCTATCACCCTCGATAGAGTGCTGTGGCATCACAGCAACCTCCAGTTCTTGGGCTTAGGTGATTCTCTTGCCTCAGCCTCCTGAGTAGCTGGGACTACAGACATCAGCCACAACACCTGGCTATTGTTTTGTTGCAGTTTTGCTGGGGTGGGTTCAAAATCGTCACCCTTGGTATATGGGGCTGGCACCCTACTTACTAAGCCATGGGCACCACCCGATCTTAATTAATCTTAACAGCCTCATGAGTTGTGTACTTAATTTATTCTCATTTTCATTAAAATATTGGGTCTTAAACAGTCAGATGTCTAGAAAATGTTGAATCAAGAGAAGTATGTCTGAAATAGCTTTGATCAGAATCAGAATCATGTACCCATAAAGTATAGCAATAGATTTTCTTATGTCATGAACATTTTCCAAAGGAAATACATTTAGTTATAATAAATTACACTTACACTGCCAAATTAACAAACACAAAACCTTTTGAGCACTTACATCCATGTACTGTGTTTGCCATTGTGAGTGATAAAATGACAGAGTAGACTGTTTGTGAAGTTGAGGAATTTACAAGCTAGTTTGGGGAGAGAGAAAACATAAACAAATACCTTGCAACAATTTATACAAAAAATAGAGTGATTGGCCATCTGCAGAGAAGCAAGAGATCACCATATGTGATTAGAGAAGACCTCATAGGTAAGGTTGAGATTTCAGCTAGATCTTTAAAGATTTTTTTTTTCCAACAATACCTTGAGTAGGGCAATTATTCCTAGAGAGGGATCTCAGATTCAAAAATACCTGCTATCAGTTTCCTTGGGCAGTTTACACAACATCATTGTCCTTCCATTCAGTTTTCACAAACCTGTCAATGATTCAAGCTTGAACAAATTATTCATTTGATATTCTAATCTCATCAGATTTGAAACATCAGGAAGGATAAGTAATTAGTTGTTTCTTTACTTTGCTTTTATGTAGGAGAAATTAGGATCATAATGCCTAATGTATTCTTTTTACAATACTTTGGACAGCCTATCCTGATTGAGATAACCCAAGGAAGGAAGCAACTTTTTTTTAAAGCAACCTAACAGAACTAAAATGAAATTCTAGCAATGAAACTGCCTTCCCCCACCCCAACCAAGTTAATGGCATATGTTACTACATCTGATTGCCCTTGCTATTCCCTAGGTGCAGAAATTAAAACTCACTCAAAATCAATGACAAGATCTAATGGGAGTTTGAAAATACTGAACAAACCCTTCTTCCCAACTACTCTATTCAGATGCCAGTGATTATCTGGACAAGCTCCATCAGAGAAAATTCATTTCCTAGATAATTAGAAAAGAATTAAGATTGAGATCGCCACCTTCTTTACTTTGTTCTGCAATGAGTTCAGGAGAACTTGTTTTAAAGCTTAACTATTTCTTCATCACGAAACCTCCAAGGTTATAAAAATCCCAAGATTAGTCAATGATTAGCTGTGAGAAGAGATGACTATAGCAAGGGCTATTTACCTAGCTTCTATGTGACATTAATGATACATGAATCAGAGAACAGCAAGTGTTAAACATGCATATTGATTTGGTTTCTGCCACTTTTTCTTAATTTTGCACTGTCCAAAAGATTTATAGCACTCTATTTGTAAAATAGTGACATGATGAAATTGAAGTGGTAACTTAATTTACTCTTCATGAATATATGACACACTATGTATGTGTAACACTATGTAATACACACTATGTAATATATGATAAGATAATAAATATACCTCATGAGACAAATGATATTCCTGGTATAAAATCAGTTTATAATAAAATGAAGTACATGTTCCACTGTAAGATCTAATGTTATCATTAGATGATGTAAAATAAATACTATTTCAATTATGTAGAAAATGTTCCTTTTCACCATATTCTTCAAACACAACTTAGCTAAAACACAGGATGCCCATAACAAATGTATTTAAAATTTTGTACATTAATGTAGATGCATTAACCATGCTCCTATCTAAATGGGATGCTTTTACTTGTGTACTGGATCCTAGTCACTCTCTCTTACTCAAGAATATCACTTCAGCAAAACTTCTCTCTCTTTCTAGAACATTAATTTATTTTAATTTTACTGGATTATTCCTAACAGGACATGCTGTAATTTCTTTCATCTTAATAATGTTCCTCAAATCTTACAGGCATACTCCTCCTTTAAGGCTTTAGGTAAAATTGTTTCTTCAGCCTGCATCACTCTTTTCTCAGATTCTGCTTGGCTACCTTCTCTCCCTTTCAAGTTATGTGAACAAATCTCATATTGTCAGTGAGGCCAAGGCCATCCTATGTGAAACTTAAACCAACTCCAATAACACCATATACATACCTTCTTCTACCTGCTCTATTTTTTCCATAGCACTTTCTACCTTCTAACATACAGTATAATTTTCTTCCTTAGTATGTATATTGTTTGTCTTCCCACGTCCACAATACCATATCCTAGAATATAACCTCTTTTTAACTTTTTGCCTGTTTTTTTTTTTTTAACAGGTGTATCCTAAACACTTAGAACAGTGAATGACACAGAATAAGCATCCAAGAGCTATTTGATTGAATGAATGAGCAGTTATCTATTTTACATACATATACATTATTTATACAGTAAGATTTAAATCCCTCCAAGGGTACCCACAGACACTAGCATATTCTTTTGGATACGATAGACAATTCTTATTTTTAGACACTAGTTCTCAGTTCCATAATGACTTTCAATATTATGCTTTGATGAAATGATGTCACTCTACATACTTTCTTGAATTATTATTCCTTTTACTTTTCCATTAAAATTGCAAGCTTTTATTGCTTTCCAAAACTTTTCTGTAAATGTATATGGAATTGAATCTCAATCCAAGGAAGTTTTGTTACTATATTTCTGATGCATCATCATTAAAAAATAGTACGTCCAATTAGGGCATGTATTTTGCGAAACTCCTAAAACTCCTGTGTAGTGTTTATCTCTCCTATTTTGTTTACCTCCATTTCACACCACTACATTTTCCTCAATTTTCTGACTACCTAGAACCATCCACTACCTAAATAAACTTGTTTGCTCAAGTCCATCAGTCAAGACTTACCACTTCTAGAGACAACAGAGAGGGCATAATCTACCTAAGAAAGCATAATTGCAGTCTTAAATTCAAGAATTGGCTCTGCCTGTACAAGACTATATGGCCAGGTCAGGCACGGTGGTTCACGCCTATAATCCTAGCACTTTGGGAGGCTGAGGCAGGTGAATTGCCTGTGCTCATAAGGTTCACAAGGTTCAAGACCAGCCTGAGCAAGAGAAAGACGCCCCCTCTCTACTAAAAAAAAAAAAAATAGAAAAGTTGAGGAAAAAGGCTCACTTGAGCCTGAGTTAGAGGTTGATGTGAGCTATGATGCTACAGCACTCTACTCAGGGAGACAGTATGAGACTGTCTCTAACTATAAATAAAATAAATAAATGAATAAATAAACAAATAATAAAAATGGCCAGGTGTTGTGATGGGTGCCTGTAGACCCAGCTACTTGGGAGGCTGAGGCAAGAGAATCACTTGAGCCCAAGAGTTGGATGTTGCTGTGAACTATGACACTAGGGTACTCTACTGAGGGTGACAAAGTGAAACTCTTACCCAAAATAAATAAATAAATAAAAGACTGTGTGGCCTCAAATTATTTATTTTACTTATCTCCCATTTCTATTTTCTTACCAAGATAAGACGACCTGCCTCATATAATTGATGTGAGGATACATGCTGATAGTGCATGAACAAACTTTCCACCCTGTGAACTTCTGCACAAATATGAAATACTGTTACTCTGTACAAGCACTATAAACTTCATTATAACTATGAATGATGCTGAGTTAGCATTGAGTGAAAAAAGTTTAGAGGAAATTAAGTGATCCCCACAGGTACCATGTTGTAAATTAATCAGCCATCTGTTTATAAAAATTTAGAATTTTCACAGCAAAACTACAAAAACATCTAAAGATCAGATTAAATGAGCCGGTGTATTTGAAAGGACTATATAAACCATAAACCAGTATATACATGTAAAGTTTTTACCATTATACTTAGCTAGTAATTTAAAATTTTCAGATATAGTTTGAGACAAAATGCATGGACTACATATTTAAACTTTACTGTACTTATTAAATATTTTTTTGTTTGTTTTTTCTTTTTCTTTTTTTTTAATTGAATCATAGCTGTGTACATTAATTCAACCATGGGGTACAGTGTGGGGGCTTCACATGCAATCTGAGATATTAAATTTAAAAAAAAATGACAAAAATGACACATTAGCATTCTTTAAATAAATTTTAAAGTTTGTTAAATGATCTCAGATGCAATGGTTCAAATTACTCCCTAAAATACAAACTTAACCTCCAGGCATCCTCAAACTTTTTAAACAGGGGGCCAATTCACTGTCCCTCAGACCGTTGGCGGGCCGGACTATAGTTTAAAAAAAAGAAAAAAACTATGAACAAATTCCTACGCACATTGCACATATCTTATTTTGAAGTAAAAAACAAAATGGGAACAAATACAATTCACACCAACACATGTGGCCCACGAGCCATAGTTTGAAGACCTCTGGTACAGTAATAATTCATACACATACCCAAAGAGAAAATTCAACTCCTTTTTAAAAAATTCATACTCAACATGTGTTTGGAAAATGTACTATGATAATCTTGAATAAAGCTAACAGACCAGAAATAGTAAGGACACTTACCAAAGACATGAAAATGGACACTGCATAACTTTTTTAAATTAAAATAATAATTACAGAAATATTATAGAAACATTATTCTAATGACAATATGTATACAAATGCCCTATTAAGAATTATAATGCCACCAAATCATGTCAGGTGGAATAACATTTCCACATTTTGCCTTTAGGGTTTTTACTTTTATTCACACCTTATATTTATATGGCTTCTGCTCCTATTCATGAATTTGCCTGCTTAAGCTAACATTAAAATAAGATAAAGACAATTAAAAGAGATAATTCGTTCAAGAATTCTAGGGAAAGTCCATAATCAGTATACTGTGTACTGTCTACCTCCCATTCATAAACTATTTACTTGTCTCCATTCTCTATTTCCCTGAGAAATATTTTTTAATCACGTTTTCGCCACTCTTGTTTAGCTTCATTCCTTTGTCCATTCTCAAGGAGAATTGCCTTAATGATAACATGACACAAATTATAATCCTTATGTCTTTAAAATCAAGAGGTTTCCTAAGTGAACAACAAACTAAATAGTTGAGCTCCATTGTTAACTATTGGTGGAACATGGATCCATAATGGACAAACATTTTACATTTTCCCACTAACATAGAAAAAGACTTAAAAAGAGGAATTTCTTGGATTGTTTACATTTAACATGGGAAAGGAAATTTGAGGATTATTTGACAATAAAAATGGAAAAAATTTTTAGTCTCAAAGATTTTATAACTCAGTAAATATAATAAGAGGATAATATGGTTTGTATATACTAAGATGTACTGTCCGTGTAAGGTTGATGAAAGAGACATAGATCTTGGGCAACCTGGAGTTGTCTCCTCAGCATTTGTCCTTCCCCTCCTGCCACTGGATCCTCCTGCAGCCCCCTCTGCCTACCCTCCAACCCCCTGGCTCCTCTGCCTGCTGTCAGTGCACCAACATCTTCAAGGTGGAGATGGCATTTCCTTCCCCTCCGCTCTGGCAGTGATGGCTTGGGCCCACTCATCCTCTATCACTATCTCTTAATGCCTTTAGTAGTAGGGTACATAGGTGCTATTTACACTCATCATTTTAAGAATCACAAATGCCATATTAAAATCATGTTAAATTTACAGAAATCATATAAAAACTGAATGGTGGTGTCTGCCCAAGTCTCTTTCTCTCTCCCTTTGCACTTGGGGCTAAACAGGGAACCCTGCATTTCCCTGGCCTGGTCAATTTCATGTAAGTTTCCTAGGCATGGGAAAAGGGATTGCATCCATTCATTTGGGGGGAAAATTATATTATATGTATTATATGTATAAATACATATATATCCCTATAAAAATATATCTATATACAGAAACATATATCTACATACAAATATACATAGATCTAGATATCTAGATATATATAGCTACATTTATATATATATATATAGATATATATGCCTATATATATAGATATATATACCTATATAGATACACATCTAGATATATGTATATAGATATATGTTTGTGTATATAGATATATTTTATAGGGATATATATGTATGTACATAGATATATAGGTATATATAGCTATATATCTAGATATATGGATACATGTATATGTATGTAGATACATGTATCTATGTATCTGTGTATATAAGTATGTATATATTTATGTATATATGTAGATATATATATATATAGGTATATGTATATGTATATATCTATACATATGTCTAGATATATGTATATATATAAAGGTATAGGTATATGTGTATATATACATAAATCTACATATGTATATACCTATATACATACACATACATAGATGTATAGATATATTCATGTATATATCTATGTGTATATATATATACACATATACATACATATATACAGGTATACATATCTAGGTATATATATCTACATATATCTATGTATATATATCGTAGATATATACATGTATAGAATATCATAGATATATACATGTATATCTATACATCTATGTATATAGGTATATACATATACCTATATATACACCTGCATATATAAATATATACATAGATATATACATGTATATATACATATAGAGATATATGCATATATACATATAGATATATATACACATATATCTACATATGTATATACCTATATACATACATATACATAGATGTATAGCTATATACATGTATATATACATATATACACAAATACATATATATGTGTGTATATATATCCCTATATGTGTATATATACATATATCTACATATGTATATATGTATATGTATGTGTATATACCTATATACATATATCTAGGTATAGCTATCTATAGCTATATGTATATGTGTATGTACAATATGTATGTATATGTGTACGTATGTATACATACATACATACTGGTATACATATATCTAGGAATATAGATATCTGTATACCTAGATATATGATAGATAGGTATACATATACATAGATATACACATAGATATATGTATATATGTGTGTGTGTACATATATATATATATATATCCCTAGACCAAGGACCCAGGAAGAAATTTTTTCTGACTCAGGTTTTTCCCTATGCCAGGAGCACTGGTGCCTTTTCTAGGTATTTTCTGTAAAATAAATTCTGTCTACCACTGATCTGTGGTCTGCAGATTTATTCCTCCAATCCCTGCGACCAAGGACCTAATGAAGAATTAATTCTGGTAACAACAGTATAGTCACATATGATAAGCACGTTTTAAAAATGTTTTCACTTCAGTACAACAGGGTATCTCACAATGGATACATAATGTAGATAATGTTAACAGTAGAATAATAAAAATAAATTTATCTAAATGTTTCTTGTAATGATAGTACAATACTTTTTAAACAAATGTGAGAGACAAGCTACTTGAATAATTACTAAAACCTCAGAATTTAACATATTGTTGTAAGCTATAATGGTTGTAACTGTTAATCCAATAACAGTGGGTTATACAAACCCATAAACACATGAGTGGAAAAATAGCACAGATGTTCATCTGTAATGCAATTTCCATTCGATTTTCTAAGTGCAGTCACTGTGTGCAAACTAGCTTAACATTATGTTTAGCTTGCAAATACTTTTAATAAATAATGAATGCAATAAAACTAGGAGATCAATAGCAAGCTGAGAAATCATTTAAAAAAGTCTTTTGTGTTTAGGTTGTTGCCAGATCAATATTACATTTCTCTTTTTAACCCATCACATAAATAGCAGACTAATTGTAGCCTAAATGCATGTTGGAAACAACTTGATAAGATCACTGGACACAACTGCAATTGAATCCTTTATACTTTAACATACACACTACATTGTACACTTATTAAGCAACCAACTTGTTTAAAAATAAAAAGTTTATCTCTGAGAGAAAGAGGGAGGGGGTGAGGGAAAGGAAAGAAAAAAAAAGAAAAGAAAATAGTGACCAATTCTCACATAAATTGGATTTAATTTTGACCAAGGTACATTATATGAACAATAATTTTTAATTCAACTTGTTAATATGTTGTTTAGGATATTACATTCTCATTTATAAGTGAAATATGTTTGTAATTTCCCTTTATAATAATATATTTTTTTCCAATTTTAATACCAGGTATATACAGATGAAGTAGAATGATTTTGAAGTATTTCTTCTTTTTTTATAGTCTATAAGATTTGGCACTATCTGTTTTTTTTATTTTTAAAAATTATCTTCTATTTTTATTTATAAATATTAGTTGTCTATTTTTGGAGATTTTTGGGGAAAAAAAGAAGTTAACTGATGACTCCATATTGAACCTCAGAGTCAAAGAATACTATGATAGACATACTTTTATCTGACAATGTGAATGTTACTTTTTTTGCATTATTATTATTATTGCTCAATATTTCATTTCAGTAGTCATCTGATTTATTTTCCAAATGTATTTATCTTCGTTCTTTATGAGGTTTTTGTTTCTAGTCCTTATCTTAAACATTGTTATTGTTATTACATTTTAAACCTTTTTAATTTTGTGAAGGCAAAAAGTGGAAACCAAATAAACACATGTATATGTATAGACAAAAATAATTAAAATTTTGTATAGTAATAAAATAATATGGTTCATTATTTCTTAAACTTTCCTGTACTATATTTTTCCAGTATTATAATTACAATGTTTTCACCACAATTTGCTCCAATAACCAAGTAACTATGATCGATCAAAATAGTACAAAGAAATGAATAGTTTCAACTTTAGGAGTCCTAGATTAAGGAAAATTAAAGTCTTCAAAATTAATTACACCAGAAAGAACTAAGTTATCCCTTTAAACGGGTGGTGGGGAGTATACCTCATGAAAATTTGAGTTTTAATTGAAATGGATTTTAAGATTATTCAGGAAAAAAATAAATTATTCTTCTCAAAATGTATTTGTGTTTCTATATTAACAGGCTCTAGAAAAGAAGGAGGGAAATCCTCTTCTTACTAACTCATTCTGGCTAAAAATGCATTTTTTTTTATTTGTTTGAAAGAAGAATCAGGCTCGGCACCTGTGGCTCAACGGGCTAAGGCCCAGCCACGTACACCTGAGTTGGCGGGTTTGAATCCAGCCCCCGGCCCGCCAAATAACAATGACGGCTGCAACCAAAAAATGGCCGGGCATTGTGGCGGGCGCCTGTAGTCCCAGCAACTTGGGAGGCAGAGGCAAGTGATTCGCTTGAGCCCAGGAAATGGAGGTTGCAGTGAGCTGTGATGCCATAGCACTCTATCCAGGTTGACAGCTTGAGGCTCTGTCTCAAAAAAAAAAAAAAAAAGAAAGAAGAATCAATAGTCAACTGCCACAAGTGTTAGTGCTGAAACCAAGTAGTAGAAATCTAAATTACTAAGAATCATTTTATGTTCTTAGTCTTATTTTATTTATTAATTCTTACCTATTCATAGTATTGGAACTTCTCCCCTGGGTTTTCACTAAAAAGAAATACCAAAAGGTCATACTTTGAAGATATTTCATTTCAAATATCCTAATTTCATATATTAGGCTTTGATACATCTACATATGTATTTTTGAAAGGTTTATGGAATAACTACAAATGGTTTAATATTGTAGGTAAAATTTCAGGACTATTCTCTCTTTAATTACCACATATTTTATTTAACTATTTATTACTTAGATTTGATAAAGGAACATCAACTTCTGCAAATAATTCTCATAATAGGAATGAATGCGTATGTATATGAGTGTATTCAATCAATAAATGTGAATTAGATGCCTAATATATACACAATATTAAGCTTAATGAGCTTTTACAATGAATGTTAATGTAGTTAAAAACTACGCAGAAATTATTATTATAATCCAAGGTTTTTTTTCTTGTAACAAATTCAGTTCTCTTTAAAAATTATCACAATAGGTCTTAATAAAGATATTTATTTCCTATTTGAACAAAGTTCTGATTTGATCTCTGTGCATTAAACAGGATTCCTCTTCCTCTCACTCGTCAAGTGCCCCAAACATAATAAGAGCTCATAATGAGCAAAATGTCTAAGCAGGGTATATTCCAGGGACTAGGCAACTAGATTCCCACAAAGCACATAGTGATTAGATCACCATAGAAGAGTTGTTTTAAGACTCCTTGTCATGGTTTTGATTATCTGAAGTAAAGGTATTTCCTTTCCTGTCCCTCTCCTTTAGAGGCTGCTATTTATTAAAATCGTGAAGTCCAGGCTTCATTTTTTTTTTTTTTTGAGACAGTGTCTCAAGCTGTCACCCTAGGTAAAGTGCCGTAGTATCACAGCTCACAGCAACCTCCAACTCGGGCTCTAGCGATCCTCTTGCCTCAGTTTTTCCATTTTCAGTAGAGACAGAGGTCTAGATGTTTTGCTCAAACTGGTCTGGAACTTGTGAACTCAAACACCTCCACCCACCTCAGCCTCCCAGAGTGCTAGGATTGCGGGCGTGAGCCATAGCGCCCAATGGAGCCTTCATTGCTTTACAGATTATTACCAACCACATAGATAAGGCAATTTCTCTGATATTTTACAGAATGTAAATAATTTTAGAAGTTTACTGCATTTTGTTCAGCATTTTAATCCTACTTAGCAAGATCAAAGAGGAGTGGATTGGCTCTTTTTGATCCTTTAATATGTTATAAATATCCTAAATTGGATTTTAATGTCCCTTTCTACAACATATTTTCTTTCCTTTTGTTATTTTTATCAACAAAATACTATGAACTTCCCTTTGAATTGCTTCATAGTGTTTCAATTTCTAACCGTATGAGGCCAAAATGCTAAGAAATTGTAAGGATAGATGCTTTTTTAAAATTTTCAGATTAATGTGAGGTTACTGACAACTAGATTACAATGTTTGCATTTGTTAGCTACAGTCTCTCTTATAGTTGTGTCACACACCCAAGAGGTGTGCCATATATCCTTATATTGTGCTCATTAATTTGGGGCACATCAATTCTCCTCTCTCCTCACCGCTTCCGCTTCCCTGATTCCCCCTCTCCCCCTCTTGAATTGTATTAGATTATCTACTGGCTTGTTATTAGTATTGAGTACATTGGATACTTGCTTTTCCACTCTTGTGATACTATACTAAGAAGAATGTGTTTCAACTTCATACAGGTTAATACATAAGATTTAAAGTCTCCATCTTTTTATGGATGAATAACATTCCATGATAAACGTTTATCACAGTTTATTAAGCAAGTCTGGGCTGAGTTTGAACCCACCACCCCCACTGCACAGGACCAGTGCTCTAACCACTGAGATATGAGTGCCCAGCCAACAGTTTATTAATACATTCCTGGATTGATGGACATTGAGATTGTTTCCCCATCTTGGCAATTGTAAATTGAGCTACAATAAACAATCTAGTGCAAATGTCTTTATGATGAAATGATTTTTGCTTTCTTCTGGGTAGATGCCTAGTAGTGGGATTGGAGGATTAAATGGGAGATCTAATTTGGGTTCTTTGAGGATTCTCCACACTTTTTTTTCCAAAGAAGGTGCATTAGTTTGCAGTCCCACCAATAGTGTAAAAGTGTTCCCTTTTCTTCACATCTGCACAAGCATCTGCAACCTTGGGATGTTGTGATGTGGGCTATTCTCATTGGAGTTAGGTACTATCTCAGGGTGGTTTTGATTTGCATTTCTCTGATGTTTAGAGATGATGAGCATTTTTTCATGTTTGTTAGCCATTTGTCTGTCTTCCTCAGAGAAGGATCTGTTCATGTCTCCTGCTCAAGGATAGATAGGATTGTTTGCTCTTTTTTTATATAGATTAATTTGAGTTATCCATCAGATTCATAACATGCAAATATATTTTCCCATTCTAATAGTTATCTATTTGCTTTGTTGTTTCTTTAGCTGTGCAGAAACTTTCCAGCTTAATTAAATGAAGTTTGTTTATTCTCATTGTTGTTATTTCCACTGAGGTTTTCATAAAATTTTTCCCCAGGCCTACATCATCAAGTGTTTTTCCCACACTTTCTTCTAGAATTTTTATCATTTCATGTCTTAGATTTAAATCTTTTATACATTTTGAGTCAATTTTTGTAAGTAGTGAAAGTTGCAGGAAGCAGAGTTGCTTTTGGAACTACACTAATAAGTGACTAACAATAGATTGGGTTACATACAGCCACAAAACATTTTTTGGAGATATCAAAATGGTTTTTCTGCACTGGTAGTGTTGTGGGAAGAAAATAAGAAGGGACAAAAAAAGGGTAATTGAGAGATGATAGAGTCAGAAAATGCTTCAACAAAAAGTAGTGGTTTCTCTAAAAGAATAGAATAGCACTGACAGAAATGTTTGTATTTTCCAATCTTTAAAAAGAGAAATCCCAAGTTGTGTTCAAAAGGTGTTTTCCTACTAATGGCTATTAAACTGTGTGTTGAAAGAACTTGCCTATAATAACTTATTGTGATTAGAATTTCCAGGTAAATAAGATTAGCTGTAAAGGAAAGTTTTAGTTTAAATAGCTTTAATTACATTAAAAATCCCAGTACCAAGCTGCTGCCGGTGTATAGCTGCACCCACATTATCAAGGCTTTTTAATTTGCAGAGTGATTTAGGGCTTTTAGCAATAGGACGTTACACAGAAGTTGCTATTTTAGATTTAAGAAATTCTGAGATATAAAAAGGAAAAAGTTAGGCTGAAATCATTTGTTATATTGAAAAATATTGTGATATTGAAAAATAAACACAGTCAACTTTAGAAGAGGCATGTATTAAATGTCATATACTTAATGTGATCAGATTTATAATAATTTTTTAATTATTACCAAAGATTAAGTTTTAAATTTTAGTAGAAATACAAGAGACTCAAATTGGTCGTTGATAATTGAAGAGTTAAAGTCCCTTGGGAGCTTTCCATACACAAAAGGCCCTTGGTTTCATTACTTGAATTATTTTTCCATTATGGTCTTCTAGAAAATACACATGATGATTTTCTTATGTGATACTTATAATTCAAAGCTTTAGTCATTTAGACCTAAGAGACCAGGGGTTGTTTCCTTGATTTTTTTTTAATTTTGACATTTTTGGTGTCTAACCCTATTTTTTATTAAATCATAACTAGGTACATTAATGCAATCATGGTGTAAAATATGCTCATTTGATATACAATGTGGAAAGCTTACATCAAACTTGTTAACATAACAATCACCTCACTTACTTATTTGTTGGGGTAAGACATTTATATTCTACTCTTAATAGTTTTAAAAGGTACCATTGCATTGTGAACATTAGATGAGGTCCCACCAAAAACCCTCCTTCCTCCTGGCCTCCCCCTCCTCTTCCTTCCTTCTTTCTGGACTATAGTTTTGTTTTATCATTTGAATCAATATGTAGGTGATTATATATTGGTTTCACAATAACATTGGATACTTTTTCTTCTGTTCTTGAGATACTTTACTAAGAAGAATATGTTCCAGCTCCATCCTTGGATTTTCTTGATCTTTTGAATACTATATTTCTATTACTTCAATTATTATTAACATCTGTGCTTTATATTGATACAATCAAATTCAACACAGAAAGTTTCTTTTTATCCCTTTCTGACTTTAATGTCTTCCATAAGCCAAACATATTTTTAAATAAGGCTGTTTCTAAAAAGGAAAAGGAAGCCTTGCACATCAACACTCTGTGAGTTTGGAATTGTATGAAGCAATATAAAATCATAAAGCTTATAGTAAACAGAAAACCCTTGATATATGAATCCACATGGAGAGAGGCACTGCATTAAAATTATGAAAATACTCAAGGTTTCTAAATTAACACCAGACAGGAACTCACCACCGCAGAAAATAAGAATAAAATTACTAAAAGCAGACATATACTATATCTCATCAGAACAAGAAGTGCTGACTCAGCGCCTGTGGCTCAATGGGCTAAGGCGCCAGCCACGTATACCTGAGCTGGTGGGTTCAAATCCAACCTGGGCCCGCCAAACAATGATGGCTGCAACTAAAAAATGGCCGGGCATTGTGGTGGGCACCTGTAGTCACAGCTACTTGGGAGGCGGAGGCAAGAGACTCACTTGAGCCCAAGAATTGGAGGTTGCTGTGAGCTGCAATGCCATGGCACTCTATCCAGGGTGATAGCTGGAGGCTCTGTCTCAAAAAAAAAAAAAAAAGAACAAAAAGTGCTCAATGCCACTAATTCCAGAGGAATGATTGATTTGGGCTTAAGTGTAGTTTCTCATATACTGAAATGCTGTAAACTTCTGGGACATAACTGGTAATTTACATTTTCTGCTAATTTAGGCTCAATTTGGACAGGAGGGTGCTCATCTGTGGTTGTAGACAAAATATTACACTTTGAGATTGTCTGTGAAATGTAGGTACCATTTAAATTAAAGGTAAAGCATGTACACAGTAGAACTTCCATAGATAACCATCTCCCTCCATTGACTAACTCCTTAAGTTGACCTAGATTTCATAGATGGAACATCTACCATATGTACATATCCATACAGTAGGTTTAGTTCCTTATGTTGACTGCTTCCATATGTTGACCAGTTTGTTATAGTCCCTAGGGTGATCAACTTACAGAGGTTTTACTTTGTTAGCAAGTGTATACAGCACTGCACAAGATTCAGAACTATTTGAAGGGCCTGTTTTTCAGAATGGAGCATTTAGGCAAATCCCAAGGTAATAAAAAAATTTTCAATATCCTTAAGCAATTGAAGTTATAACCTCTAATATGCCTTTAATAAAGACCTCCCAGAGGATCTCTAAGGTTCTCTTTTAGGCAAACAATAAAAGCAAATTGATTGGGTGAGGCAATAAGGGTGAAATGAAAGCATTCATATCAGTAAGAATTTAACTTCCTAAAGCCTATAGGTACATATACCTCACTAGGAAACTAGTTACAAAATGACCTTCTGTAACACAAGATACTTTTTTCTTTCAGTTAAAGTATTAAAATTGAAGATGAGTTCCCAGGGAGGCAACCATGAAGAAGGGGGACCACTGGGATAGGTAAGAAGAATAACTGTTAATATAAAATGTTTATTTTTATTTATTTTTCTTTTTTATTAAATCATAGCTGTGTACATTAATGCAATCGTGGGGTACAATGTGCTGGTTTCATATACAATCTGAAATATTTTAATCAAATTGGTTAACATAGCCTTCATGGTATTTTCTTAGTTATTGTGTTTCTAAGTTATTTCTTCATTTAGTATGCTTCACCTGTACCCTTCTAAGATGCATCAGAGGTGTGATCCCACCATTTACCCTCCCTTCACCCATCCTCACCCCTCCCCTCCCTTCACCATTTCCCCATATTCTTACGCTATAATTGGGTTATAGCCTTCATATGAAAGTTATAGTTAAGTTTCATAGTAGGGCTGAATACATTGGATACTTTTTCTTCCATTCTTGAAATACTTTGCTAAGAAGAATATGTTACAGCTCCATGCATGTAAACGTGAAAGAAGTAAAGTCTCCACCTTTCTTTAAGGCTGCATAATATTCCATGGTGTACATATACCACAATTTATTAATCCATTCGTGGGCCAACGGGCATTTGGGCTTCTTCCATGACATGGCAATTATGAATTGGGCCGCAATAAACATTCTGGTACAAATATCTTTGTTATCATGTGATTTTTGGTCTTCTGGATATATACCTAGTAGAGGAATTATAGGATCAAAAGGCAGGTCTATTTTTGGGTTTCTAAGTATTCTCCAAACATCTTTCCAAAAGGAACATATTAGTTTGCATTCCCACCAGCAATGTAGAAGTGTT
>CAUYON010129680.1:0-32871 GCA_963573935.1 Arctocebus calabarensis | reverse complement strand
GTGAAGGAGAATAAAAACTGAGACTGGCGTAATTTCCATGGTCTGATGATAAAGACCAGCGGAACGAGTTTATCAGCACCATGGACAGAGGCGTTTCTCCCCCTACACAAATACTTTATTTAGTCTTTTTTTTTTTTTTTTGAGACAGAGTCTCAAGCTGTCACCCTGGATAGAGTGCTGTAGCATCACAGCTCACAGCAACCTCCAATTCCTGGGCTCAAGCGAGTCTCTTGCCTCTGCCTCCCAAGTAGCTGGGACTACAGGCACCCACCACAACGCCTGGCCATTTTTTGGTTGCAGCCGTCATTGTTGTTTGGTGGGCCCGGGCTGGATTCTAACCGGCCTGCTCAAGTGTATGTGGCTGGCTCCTTAGCCCGTTGAGCCACAGGCGCCGAGCCTATTTAGTCTTTTTACATCCAACCTAGAATGGGAAGAGCAAATTTAAGAACTGAGTGCTTTATGCCTCTATTTATGTTTATTTGAATTCAAATAGAAAATTCAGATTAAATGCAGTTTTCGTTTATCTGTGTCAATGGACAGGAGCTCACAGGCTTGTATCAGCTACTACGATTGGTACTTGGTTTTGGAATGCATTATTCAGTTTGTGCTATATTTCCGCAGACTTACCTAATTATGATGCGCTGAGGATCCTGCCGAAACATATGTAAATTTCCTAAGTATATCCAAATCAATAATGGAGGAAATTGGCCTAAAATGCTGCTTGGCAGAAGTATAATGGCAGACTGGGATAAAAAATATATCAAAAATTATTTGCATACAGTTAATTGAGTCTTGACTGTGAGCAACGGTCATTTATGATCTTTTGCCAGGATGCCCAAACATTTAGTCATTTTGCCAAATAAAAAAATGTAGCAAAATCTCTGGGGCTCTTCCTCTCCCCCCCTTTCTCCCCCAACGAAAATAATTTTTGCTTGTTGAGGTGTGTAGATAACAGCTAGTTATTTGTTTTATTTCCAGCTTAGGGAATAGTACACAAAGCATCCTTTAAGATTGTTAATGTATATTTGATAATACACCTCTATGGTCTATTCCAAAATCTTCCAACATTAAAATAAATTTATATAGCTTTATACATATAGTCAAGCATTACAATTGAGTTTTTGGTAAGTTTATAACTTAATCAACAAGCTATTTATTTTTATTTTTTTTATTATATTTCTGACCCTATCATAGTGATCTGATATACCTGCCTCTCCCCATAAATGCATAGTTTTAGTGATGTTTGAAGTCCCATGATTTTGTTCCAAGCTATTCCTAGCTTTATTTGTATGATTGCAGTTCTGGGTGGTGTATCTAGTATGTTCTGGTCTATTTCATCTCTCTGTCTCTGAATATTTTTAGGTATCTCATCCCTCTCTCTCTGTCCCTGTCTGCCTCTGTCAGTTTCTCTGTCCATATATATGTGTAAATACTTTATGTAGATATATCCCTACATCTCAATGTCTACATATGAGCGTGTGTATATCTAAGCAGGTGAAATGATACAGGTGTACATTTGGATGTCTGTCACTCTTTTTATATATGTTTCTCTATAAATAAATATGTATTTTCATACATGTATAAGAGGCAAACAGTGAGAGTTGGGAGAGAGGAAAGAGAGAGAGAGATTTTTTACAGGAAACTCTAAAAGTTTGCCCATGAGCAAACTAGTTATTTTTTTAAAGGTCTGGAACTCAGATCCAAGTTGCCTACCTCTTTGGGCTGATGTTTTCCAAAGTGTGCCACTTACATCTTTGGAAATATGAGATGTGTTTTTGTGGAAAGCAGATTTAACATAAATACCATTCAACAACGAGAAATTTAATTCCTTTCCTTCTAGTTCCTTTCTGATCATGTCAAGGAGAAATTTAGTTTGGTTCCAGTAAGTATTTAAAAAAAAATGTTCAAATTGTCAAATAATATTGTATCTATTTATGGGATGCAATGTGCTATTTTGATACCTACATTGTAGAAAGATTAAATCAAGCTAATTAACATATTTATCACTTCACCTACTTATTCCTTCTGGTTCCAGAAGGTATTAATCCCTCTTTATCTCTTGTTAATCTTCACGTTTATCATAGATGGCTGAGTTCAGGCAATCAACAAGACCTAGGAAGAATTTAATCATGTTGTTTTATTTCCATTTAATTTTGTCTACTTTCTATTGGTATTAAATAATATTATTTTGCTTTGTAATAGTTTAGAAATAAAATATAAAAGGTTATTAAAAATGAGTTAATTTATCAGAAAAATATCAAGTTCACAAAAGGACATTGATACCCAAACTTCATAATGGTGGTCCTGGTCTGAACAAGTGATGGGAAATAATTATTTCCCTTTGTGGCTTTTGATGAATGCTGTTTTCCAGACTCATACTTACCACTCTTCACAGGGACACCATGCTTTGCAGTGGTTGTGACTCAGCTTACTTCTCTCTCTTTTGTGCCATGTCATCATAACTAAATTCTAAAGTCATGAAGTTCAAATCCATGTGCTGTGTCAATAAAACATCCCTTTATCTTATAGTTAAAAGTGTTCTCATTCTAGCTTCCTAATATTCTACCATTTAAATTCCCCTGAAATTTTACATTTCTTTGTACATCCATGTAAATACGGAGGGTACAAAACATTTATACACATTTTAATGAAGGAAAGAATTGTATTAAAATTGTAATACACAATACATACTGATAGTGTTTGTGAGCTAGTACAAGGTGTCCATAAGTTCATGTCCAATTTAAAATAGTTGACTATTTTGTACATGAACTTTATGGACACCCTGTATGTTGGATCCTGTATCTTTTGTAATTGTAGAAGTCAAGTGTGACTTGCATTTGTGTGTGTGTGTGTGTGTGTGTGTAGTTTTCTCATACCTTTCCATCTCAAGGGCAGTTTCTGTTTCCAGGACATCTGCCTACCTAGCCCAGCACCTGAGCTAGTGCCTTAGCTATGGTACTAAACAGGCATTTGTGGAATGAATAAATTCATATGCAAATTAACAAAGGCAATTAAATAATAACCTGATTCATCCTGCACTTCACCCTTCCTCAATAGCTAAGTCTCAACTATAAGAACATCCACAGTTTGCTTTCTAGAATGAAAGCTAAACAAATAAAAACAGCAATTTTTAGAATTTACAAAAAGGGAAGAGAGACTAACTTAGTGGACTTGAGTTTCCTGGTACCAGGCAGGCTTTCTCCACCATTCACTAGAGGCATTTTTTCCACCATTAGCAGGCTTTCTCCACCATTCACTAGAGGCATTTTCTGAAAATGAATATGAATCAATTACTCCTGAGTGGGACGCCCTCCTTGTGCTCCCTGAGAAGGGGCCATAGCTGATGGTAGAGGATGAACAGGGTGCAGATAACTTCTTGGAACTGCAGGTGCCGGCTGATTAGCAGATGGTCAAGGCCATACTGCAGGATTTAAGTGAATCCTGGTCTTTGTTAAGTCTTGAGAGGCTGTGGCTGCTGACGGGAGGGGAGGAAAGGGGGTGCTATTCTTCACCAGTCAACTGCTCTCTTTTGTAGTCTCTCCTTTGTTTCCACATTGCTAACTTTTTTTCCTCTCTGCTACTTTATCTCCTTTCTTTTCTGTCAGTGAGATGATTCCCAAAATACCTTGGGGTGTAGTCACACTTCTGGAGGTTCATTATCTCTAGATGCCCTCAGCTATAGATATTTATTTTCTGCAGACTTCAGTCTGCAAATGAAAAAAATAAACTCTGCAGCTTGTTACGGCAGCAGGGCAAAGCAAACTGTTTTTCTCTTTCTGAGGCAGTTCAGAGACCTTAGGCCGTCAGTGTTTTTTTTTCCTGTAGGCTTTCTGTTTCTCAAAGGTGAAATTATATGCCAGTGGTCATTTTTCATACCACTCCACCCTTCCTCAATAATCTGGATCATTGGATTTTTCAACGTTTCCTTGATCATTGCTGGAAAGCTACTTACAAATGAAGATTAATGTATGGAAACGGCTGGTTTTGAGCCAAAGACACTTGAAAAGTCATGAGAAATTACTTGATTACACTGTACCTTGGAAGTCTTACATTCCTTTCCATAAAGAATGAACTTAAAAACTACTTTGAGTTATTTGAAGCCAAATCAGATTATAGCTGAGATTTGGGTTGCACGATTGCATTTAATCCATGGATATTTCAAAATACTAATTGGTACCTCTTCTATTTTTATTTTTAGGATCCATCATTTTTCCAAATCCATAGCAGAAGTACTTAAATTTAAAAATATTTATTTCTCTCACAGTCATTTTGTAAAATGTAATGAGTAGGAAAATAACAAGAATAGGAGAAACAATGGAGAAAATAATGCCTTGGTGATGTTTTAATTCCTTTGCCTGGAATTGCACAAAACATATACTTCATGCTTTATTTAATAAAATTTTGTCAGCGATAATATTTACTATGAAGGCTTAATGGGAGATGCTCATCGAGAATGAAGATATAACATCAATAATTTCCCTTAGAAAGTTAGGTTGTTTATCATTTATGATTGCTTGCAGGTGCTTGAGACATAAACGCTACTATAGTGAATTAACCAAATAGGCATTTATATTTTTTGCATAGTAAGTGGGCTGATGAAGAAGTCCAAGTGTAAAATGGTAGCTCCATACTTTGGTCTAGATTTAGTTTGCGTCTGTAGCTCTGTTTTACTTTCCTCAGCTATGTGGCTTTTACTCATGGTCTCAGCATGGCTGTTGAAGCTACTGCCATCAGATATGCATTCCAGGCAGGAAAAAAAGAGATGGGCAAAGGACACAAGGCAGTTTCAGCCAAGAATATCTTTTTTATTCAGAGAAAGAACAGGGATATTGTGACTGGCCCATGAAATGGATTCCTATTTATTTTTATAGATGAGATTGCTGTCATAGGTCTATGCCTTGGTGCAAGAAATCTGGGGAGGTGTATCTTTTACCTGAGTGTATTACTACGTAGAACAGAGTAAGAGGAAAAAATATTTGAATGTGGCTAATGGTACCTGTTTCACATGTAAAATCAACCTGGTATTGGTCAGAGTATAGAAAATGCCAAGTTATTTTACATTAGTCTTTGATATATTTTATTTCATAAAATGTCAATAGACAGAAGAAGCATAGGAAAACCATGTTCATGAGAAATATGGGCAGTTCCCAAGTTCTATCCAGAAGAGAGGAAATCTGAACTGCGCTTTTATATGAAGGCAGTGATGAGGATGAAATGTATGCATGTGTTGGGGGGAAGGGAGAGGGGACAAAATGATTTACAATTCTCTGATTATGTTCTGATTTTGCACGAAGCTTGACTTTTAGATGACAACAAAGGCAATAAATTCCCCTTGTATTCATTGTTCATTGGAGCGGTTGGCTTATTTCTCTGAAATGAATACATTGCCATTCTGCTGTCTACCTTGGTCATGTGTACATTTGACTGCAGATGTGGTAAGATGGTCAGTTACTGGCACGACTACATTATCTTTCTACATAATGTAACTCATAAATGTATACAGTTACAAACTGTTGATTAAAATGCTGTTAATAAAAAGAAAAGGAAAAGTTTCCAATGCAGGATCAAATCCTGACCCGAGGGTTTTAGATGAGGACTGTGGACTCTTGCACAGGGTTATTGCATAGGGCTTATCATGATCTATAAGTAAGCCTTTGACAAGAGACAGTAATGTGTGCAGTCCGGGCACACAGTGTTTTATGCTTTAAGTGACCGCGTGCGTGAGAAGGGGCTCTCAGGACTAAAGCTAAATATGGAATCTTCTCATCAAATAGCCACCAGTGAAAGAGAGCAGAAAGGCTCTCATAGTTCTGTTTAAAATATGGATATTTAAAAGACTTACTGTAGAATAAAACCATTTTGCCTTACTGATCAAATATTGAACCTCCAGGTCAGCAAATATCTCAGGGATTATCCCCAAATAATTACTCGAATAATTGGGACTTTATAAACTGATATTCAGTGTAACTGAGTATTATAATTTATTAATAACTATTTGAAGAGGAAAAAGCAGGGAGATAGAAGATAATACTTTATAACACATCTAAATACGCTCGTTCCTTATTAAACATGCAACACTGAATTTTCTTTGTTAAAATATTTCATTGAACATCTTTGTGTATAAATTATTGATGGGCTCATTTTAACAATTTCCTAGTGGAATCCTTGTCTCATTTTCGCTCGTAGGGCACAATATCCTTTCTCTGGATAAAACCATCCCCAGGTAGTCAATTTCTCCTCTCACTATTGGCATACATGACCCTTTCATATGGTTAACATTTGCTTAATTCTGTCTTTTCCAAGTACTTAGAAAAGATGGGCTATAATTTTTTTTTTTTTCTGATGATTCAAGATGACTCTTCTAAGGAGACACATTTTTTAAAAGGATAATTTTCCAAATGTGTTTTTTAAACACCCACTTTCCATTATTTCCAAAGCTCAAATTGTTAAATGTACAAGTATATTCTTTTCTGAAAATAAGTGAAGTGTCTGAAAGATCAGTTTGTTACTCATTATTTTAAAAAACCCAAATAACATTGTCTCCCTTGAGACTTTCATAAATTGGACTTGAAACATACTTTTATTGGGGTCAGTTATTTATTTGTGAAAGCTATTTTTTCTATTCCAGACAATCGGTTTCTATTTCAAATGATTTACAACAATAATAACTAAAAACCTTGTGTGAATTAATTTAAATATCTTGATGGGAGAAATGTGTCCCCCCATTTTCTTCATATGAACTTATTCAAAAGATGAAATAATGAATATTAAAAAAGATTCCTGTTGTGATAGAGTTCAGGTTTTAATAAAAAAACTTTAGTGGACTTTAATTATAGCAAAATCTCTGTCTTCTTTCTACCAGCTGAATAGTGTCCCAAATATTCATAATTAGGGTCCTTATTTATTGACAGATTAAAAGACTGACATTTTAACTGGGCTAAACCTCATCTTATCTGATAGAACAGCCATGAACTCAGAGACATGGCTGTGTATGTATAAATACAGTAATGCCTCATACTTTATAATGAGACAGAATGCTTTCTTTAATATGGATGCTATTTATGACTACATCCTTTATGTCTGTGTTTACCACTTTCATCTTTGTGACCCTAAAGAAAGTATCTGAGAAATATGTGTTTAATTGGGTTTAGCTTTTCCAAATTGTTATTTTCACAAATATATATATTTCTGATGAAAAAGACTTGGGAATTTCCTCAAGAATTAAAACTTTTGTTCTTGAAATTATACAAATCAGGAAAGTGAGAGAGAAAAACCCATGGATGGGGAGAGAAAATAATTTCAAACCAGAGGATCTAAGGAATTTGTATTCAGAATATACAAATATTTTCTTACCACTTACTAATAAGAAAGTCAGTAACCAATTTACTTCAAAAATAGGCAAGGCATTTTAATATGTATGTTCCTAAAGAAGATATAGGAATGACCAATAAACACATGAAAAGATGTTCACCACCACTGGTTATAAGAAAAATGCAAATCAAAACCACAATGAGATATCACTTCACGTTCCCTGGAAGAGCTATGATCAAAAGACAGATGAGATTTGGGGAGGATTTGGAGGGAATGGAGCCTCACCCACTGCGGGTAGGAAGACGCTGTTGTCACTTTGGGAGACAGTTTTGAAGTTTCGCCAAATGTTAGAAATAGAATTACTTTATGACCCCAAAGTTCTAGTCTTAGGTATATACTCAAGAATTGAAACATAGGTCTGCACAAAGATTTTCACATGAATATTCCTGCCAGCATTGTTTATAATAGTCAAAAGGGGGGAAAACACAAATATCCATTCAATGTTGAGTTGAGAAAATGTGGCATATTGATATAATGAAATAATTTAAATAAAAAGAATGGAGTTCTGAGACATGCTGTAACACGTATGAACCTTCCAGACATGCTAAGAAACCAGCGTGTGTTACAAGATCTTACAGATCCAATGAAGGTGGAACTTATTTTGACCAAGGTGCAAAAGAAATTCCTCCAATGTGGCCTTTTCAAAAATGTTGCTACAAAAATTGAACATCCAGGCTCGGCGCCTGTGGCTCAATGGGCTAAGGTACTAGCCACATACACCTGAGCTGGCCAGTTCGAATCCAGCTCGGGCCCACCAAACAACAATGATGGCTGCAACCAAAAAATGGCCGGGCATTGTGGCGGGCGCCTGTAGTCCAAGCTACTTGGGAGGCCGAGGCAAGAGATTTGCTTGAGCCCGGGAATTGGAGGTTGCTGTGAGCTGTGATGCCACTGCATTCTATCCAGGGTGACAGCTTGAGGCTCCGTGTCAAAAAAAAAAAAAAATTGAACATCCATAAGCAATAAAATAAATCTTACCTATACCTAAAAGTTATACAAACATTAATTCTGAATGGATCATGGAATTCAATGTAAAACTATAAAACTACTAGAAAATACAGGAGAAAATCTTTAGGATCTAGGTCTCAGCAAAAACTTCTGAAACCCAATATTGAAAGGGCAGTCTACAAAAAGAGAAATTTATAAATTAGACCTCATTAAAATTAAAAAAAAATTTTTCTTCAAAATTACTTGTTAATTCTGGACATAGCATTTCAGAAGGAGGGAAAGGACCTTGTCTGAAAAGATAAGACAGGGGAGAAAATATTTGCAAACTATATATATGTATTCAGCAAAGCAGTAATTTCAAGAATATATAAAGAGCTGAGCCCAGTGGCTTGTGCCTGTAATCCTAACTTCCCAAGAGACTAAGGCAGGAGGATCATTGGAGAGCATGGAAAAAGCATGCTTACAAACTTTCATTTCATTTAGATAAGATGCTTGAAATAAATACAGATATCGAGAATAGTTTGGTGGCTGATGGGGTTGGAGAGCGACAGTGAGTAGGAGTGGATGCTGCTAAAAAAGGCAATAGAACGATTAGGCAGGGTCCCAGGGTCAGGGAAGTGCCCATTATCCAGATCACATCACCAACAATCTGGTTATGATATTGCACTACTGTTTTGCAAGATCCCACTATTAGGGGAAATTGGGCAAAGTCTACAGGAGGTAGCTCCGTATTATTTCTTGCAAATGCACATGAATCTATAATTCTCTCAACATAAATGAGTTAAAAAGCTGCAAAGACAGAACAAAGAATTTCCATATACCTTTTAAATAGATTTACCCAATGTTGACATTTTGCAATGCTTCCTGCTTTAAAATCTATGCCATTCTCATGGCGCATACACATACACACACACATATGTTTATTCAATTTATATTTTATCTTCTCAAATGTTTGAGAGTAAATTGCAAACATGACGCCACTTGTAAATATTTTAGTGTCTGTTTTCTATAAAACAAGAATGCTCTCTTACATGACCAGAGTATAAATTAGGAAATCAGGAAATTAACGATGATGAGGATAGCGATGAGTCCATAGGTCTTTCGAATTCTTCCAGTCTTCCATCTAAAGTCCTTCCCTGGTCCAGGATCTGGCCTTCCACTTTGCATGTATTCTCCTCAATCCCCTTTAGTCTAAGAGCATTCTTTAGCCTTTCTCTGCCTTTCTTGCCTTCACTGTTTTTAGAGAGTCCTGGCTGTCAACCCTAACCCTAACCCTAACCCTAACCCTACCCCCCGTTTGGGTTTTATGTGGGTTTGTGGCAGGAATAGTGAAGAAGTCACGTGTTGCCTTCTGGAACACCCTCAGGACACTTTGCCACTTGATCAAGTTTTCTGCCAGTTGCTATATGGTAGAATTTCTATTTTTTCTCTTTTAATAAGCACGTATTTTGTGAGGAGATAGACACACAGAAAGTTGCATTCAAAGGATAAGCAGTGATTGGATTAATTATGGAAATCCTATTTTGGGGATGGAGATGGCCTTTCAGGAGAGAAACTGTGGGAGTCACTGAGGCTGAAAATCTCGAGTTTGTAAGGAGAGAAAAGCCCCAGTCCCACCCGTCGTTGGGATGGGACGGGGAACAGCGCTGAGCTGGCCTGGTTGGCGGGTTCTGAGCTGTGCTGACTGTTTTTAACGTTGTAAATTATGATTCCAATGCAGTTGGACACACTGAAGTTTTTAATCAGAGCATTGATATGATCAAATATGTATTGTAGAAAGATCATTCTGGCTGTATCAGAAATAGATTAGAGGGATGGCAAGTGATTTACATTTTATATCCAGCCATTTCATCTATTTGCAATTTACTTTTGATATGTGGTATGATATAGATATTCAATTCTTTTGCTTTATGAGCGATAACTTTGTTTTGGCTTATATTGCAAAAGAATGCACATTTATTCTCTCAAAACTATACATATTAAGAGCTCACTATATTATAGAGGCCATTCTAGAAACTGGAATAGAGGAGTGAATAAAACAGACAAAAATCCCTACCCTTGGGGATGCCCTGTGCCTTATAATATTTACTTTAGAATAATTAGATAATAGAATTAAGTATTTTTAATTTTCTTCCAATATTTAATGCATGTATGCAGTTGTATATAGGTATTTTTGTATATTTTATATGTTAAAAAAATCTACAATTCCACAATGCAGAAAATATTACCATTATAAACATCAGTGCAACTTAAATTTTGCCTTTGAAATGGTGTAATACATTTTATTTTTGTAATCTCCCTTTTCATTCAATAGATCTTAAATGTCTTACCAGATTGTTAACTGTTCTTGTATAATATCATTTTGTTTTTCTCTATAGCATTCTCCTGTATTGCTATGCCATAAATTATTTACTCAATTCCAGAGTTTATCTAAAATGGGATGATTATATCGAAGAAAGTGAATCGTTCTGCATAATAAAGGGACTGAATTTGCTTTCCCTTGGTGGCCTTAGAGTAAGGGAATAAGGGTCTTTATACTGAAAGCCAATTCACTGAATGATCTATTCACCAAAAATGGTGGCTCCACGTATGGGACTTTGAAAAGAAATGAGAGAAGTGACTTGATATGGAAGGTGCTATTTTGGAAATAGGGTGGCATCATGATCTAAGAAAGGGGACAGCACCAATAGATCGTCACAGATACGGTTGCTGGTGTTGAATTTTAAGCTGTTCTGTTATCTCACAAACCTCCAAACTCTTGAGTGAAGAATGACATTTCCGCAAACAAATGTGAGTCAAAGGCTCAAGCTATATAATTTTAGTAAATCACAGAAGGTCTAGGGAAGAATGTTAATAAAACTTACACTTTCACTAAATTTTGGAGCACACAATTACCTTCTTTATTATGATTACTAGCAGTGGTATTGCAAATTCAAAGATACATTATTTTGGTTATTTGGAAACATTGCAGCATAGCAGTCAGGGCTGGGTTCCAATTTTAGGTCTGCCACTTGCTTGCTGGGTGATTTGGCCCCTGTCTCTAAGAACCTGGTTCTCTGGATGTGAGCATGTGGATATTGTGAATAGCAGGCGTATAAGGCTGCCATGAAGAGCAGGTGAAGGCCGCATATGATGTACTTGGCACAGTGCTCAGATGTCAGCTAACAGGTACAAGCTTGTCTGATGACGGTGTGGTGATACAGTACATACATTTGGTGCATAATGCTAAGTTGCCCTCTGGAAAATGTGTATCAGAAATATATTCCCACCTACCCAAATGAGTAGTCATTTCCCACCATTCACACTGGGAATCATTGTAAATCAATAGTTTAGATTTTAAAAATTAGGCTCCCATTCAGTAACTATTTATTGAGCATCTATTCCAAGTGGCTCATTGGATTCAACACCAAAGACATGCAATGAATTCAACAGACTCAGGCTCTGTGCTTGTGCCATTTATATTCTGGAGGATATTCCTTTTTGCTCACTGATTTATAAAGACACCATTCCTTTTCTTTCCTTTTGGTGCCTTCCTGTAAAATTTTTGCTCTATAGAAAAAAGTTGACTTTAAAAGTAATGAATTTTTATCTGGTTGAATTATAGTACCAAAATAAATTTGATCAGGCTAAAGAGATGAGACTGAACTTTCCTTAGCCGAGCTCTGTTCTTCCAACATATTGCCTTATCTTGTAGTAAACCCTTAGTTTTGGTTATGGTTATGCTCTGGAGAATGAGTAGAATTTGCATAGTTTTCTGTGTGTTGTAATAGCCCCTAGATGACTCATGGTCTTGTCTTTCTGTCTCCTGGGGCTGCTGCTCTGGAAGGAAGCAGCCATCCACCTGTCAGAGAATCTTAGACCTGCCACACATTTCCTGAGCATTTTATGAGGGGAGATTGTGTGACTCCATTCAATTGGTGTCTCTGACATTTATGTGGAAGACACTTCTCAAAAAATTTAAATATGTGATCACGTCTTTCTCATTTCCAAGAACAAATGGTTTCCCACAGTTCGCCCCTCCCCCATCCTCTTTTCCTCCCAACATTTAAAATCTATGGTGGGTTCGGTAGATAACATGGGCATCTGGGGAGAGGAAGCTGAAGGAGGAAAGAGAGAAGGAGGAAATTAATTTTCTCCTTGATTAAAGAAGGAGGAAATTAAAAAAAATTAAAAATTGGTGTCTATAGTTTATATATTTATGTCAATTTATATAGAACTTTCATTGTAAGTGACACAACTCTTAAGGAAATGAGATTATAAGGCTGACATGAAAGAAATGAGATATAGCGTGGGGAACCTGCCTGTGCTAATAAATACTTTCAACCACTCATCAGATGTGCAACAGAGCCTCTGTTTTTATTAAATCAAAATAGAGAAATTACTCATATTCATTTAATGACTATCAGGGTCTATAACTTTTAGCTCACCTTTGGTTGCAAGTGTAAATATATCTAATCAGGCTAAAGAGATGAGACTGAACTTTCCTTAGCCGAGCTCTGTTCTACCAACATACTACCTTATCTTGTAGTAAACCCTTAGTTTTGGTTATGGTTATGCTCTGGAGAATGCATAATTCTCCCCGCTAATTGGAATAATTTGTCCTGAGTGGGAAAAAAAATAAACAGAGTGAGACTCAAGCTGTCCCAAGTAACTTACTACTATTTCTCCTTTGTCCTTCTCTGTTATCTTCCCTATGAACTCACCTCCCAGACAATCTCTAAGCTTTCCTTTTTTAATATGTATCACAGCTGTCAGCACAATCTGGGGCTAAATCTTTCCAATGTCACAGCTAGTCCAGAAGAGTAAGGCTCTGTTTTTCAATATTTCTCAAGAAACCCCTGTGTTTACTTTTTTTTTTTTTTTAAGTAAATTTATTTCATGTTAACGTGAGGGTAAAACCAGATCAAAATATTTGATTTTGTTAGGTATAGTCCGTCTTGTGGTTATGTCCCACACACAAAAGCTGTACCAAACCCTCCCATCCTGTGAAATCCTGTGTTGAGGTGCGCTCCTTCAGTGAGAGCACCTCAACTCCCCCCCTCATTATCCCTTCCTCCAGCTTGAATTGAAATGAGTTTTTCACGTATGTGGGCATGCATCAGATTGTCTACTGGGTTCATATTAGTATTGAGTACACTGGCTGCAAAAATTCTCAATAAAATCTTAGCCTATAGATTACAGGTCCACATTAAAAAAATTATACATTACGGTCAAGTACATTTCATCCCAGGGATGCAAGTCTGGTTTAACATACACGAACCCATAAATGCAATTCACCGTGTCAATAGATGCAAAAACAAAGACCATATGATCCTTTCAACAGGGGCAGAAAAAGCATTTGATAAAATTCAGCACCCTTTTCTAACAAGAACACTTAAGAGTATAGGCATAGGTGCCATACTTCTTAAATTGATTGAAGCCATCTGTGACAAACCCACAGCTGATATCATACTGAATGGAGTAAAACTGAAAGCTTTTGCACTTAGAACTGGAATCAGACAAGGTTGTCCCCTATCACCACTACTATTTCACATGGTGCTGGAAGTTCTAGCCAGTACAATCAAGCAAGAGAAGGAAATAAAGGGCATCCAAATGGGGCAAAGGATGTCACACTCTTGCTGTTTGCCAATGATAGCATCTTCTACTTAAAGAACTCCAACAACTCAGCCCCAAGACTCCTGGAAGTGATCAAAACATACAGTCATGTCTCAGGATATAACATACCAGAGTTCACTTTGATTGGTCTGACTCAGCAATAAGCCCACCCCTGAACATTCTTAGGGGAACCTGATTGGCTGATGGCTTCAGTCCTGGGATTGAGGATGGAACTGGCCTCTTAGCATGTGTAATGAAAATGGGCCCTGGGATGAAGCCCTTTAACACTCACAGATGGCTAGGAAAAATAAAAAAAGAAAGGAATATTGAGAAGATAATATTCAATACAAATATTCATCACGAATTTTGAATTTAATTTTCATAGAATGATTATTCTGATAACTGACCTTTAAATTATTCCATCCTGTATGATCAGTGGAATTTCATACCTGAATATCCTCCCTTTAGTGAGCAACTTCTAGGCTTATAAAATCAATAGAGTATTGGCTTGATTGGAAGACAGTCTGGACAGAGAATTTAATGAACAGGAACCAGACAAAGATGTCCCCTATTGCCACTACTATTCCACATACTGCTGGAAGTTCTAGCCAATACAGTCAGGCAAGGGAAGGAACTAAAGGGCATCCAAATGGGGGCAAAGGAAGTGAAAATCTCCCTCTTTGCTGATGCTGTGACCTTAGAAACCCCCACAAGACTCAACCACAAGACTGTTGGAAGTGATCAAAGAATACAGTAACATGGGCCAGTGCCTCTGGCTCAAGGAGTAGGGCACTGGCCCCATATACCGGGGTGGTAAGTTCAAGCCCAGCCCCAGCCAAAAACTGCAAAAAAAAAAAAAAAAATACAGTAACATCTCAGGATGTAAAATCAACAGCCTTTGTATATGCCAAAAACAGCCAAGATGACAAGGTCATCAAAGACATAGTGCCCTTCACAGTAGCTTCAAAGAAAAGGAAATACCTGGAAATATACCTCACAAAAGAGGTGAAGGACCTCTATAAAGAAAACTACAAACCCCGAAGAAAAGAAATAGAAGATATTAACAAATGGAAGAACATACCATGTTCATGGCTGGGAAGAATCAACATTATTAAAATGTCTATACTTCCCAAAGCAATTTATAGATTCAATGCCATTCCTATAAAATACCAACATCTTACTTTCAGACTTGAAAAAAGAATTCTTCGTTGTGTTTGGAATTAACAACAACAAATATATATATATATATAAAACCAAGGCAATTCTTAGTAATAAAAACAAAGCCAGGGGCATCAGCCTACCAGACTTTAGGCTGTACTACAAGGCCATAGTGATCAAAACAGCATGGTATTGGCACAAATATAGAGACATAGACATCTGGAGCTGAATAGAAACCCAGAAGATGGCACAGTACCTGTAGCACTGAGGTTATAGTGGCGGCCATATGCACCGAAGCTGGTGGGGTTGAACCCAGCCTGGGACAGCTAAACAACAATGACAACTATAACAAAAAAACCAGATGGGTGTTGTGGCAGGTATCTGTACTTGGGAGTCTGAGGCAAGAGAATCCCTTAAGCCCAAGAGTTTGAGCTTTCTGTGAGCTATGATGCCATGGCACTGTACCCAGGGTGACTATATCTAAAAAAAAAAGAAAGAGAGAGAGAAAGAAAACCAGGAGATGAAACTAACATCTTATAGGCACTTAATCTTTGATAAACCAAACAAGAACATACACAGGGAGAAAGAATACCTATTCAATAAATGGTGCTGGGAGCACTGGATATCCACATGTAAAAGACTGAAACTGGATCCGCACTTTTCTCCACTCACAAAAATTGATTCTAGATGGATAAAAGACCTAAATCTAAGGCAGGAAACAATAAAAATCCTTGAAGAAAGTGTGGGAAAAAACACTGGAAGCTATTGGTCTGGGGAAGGACTTTATAAGGAAGACTTCTCTGGCAATTGCAACAACAAAAATAAACAAATGGGACTTAATTAAACTGAAAAGCTTCTGTACAGCTAAGAAGACAACAACAAAAGCAAATAGACAACCTGCACATTGGGAAAGGATATTTGCACATTTTGAATCAGACAAAAGCTCAATAACTAGGATCTACAGAGAGCTCAAGTTAGTTAACATAAAAAAGAGCAAACAATCCCCTATAACACTGGGCAAGAGATGAATAGAACCTTGTCTAAAGAAGACAGACAAATGGCTAATGGCTAACAAATCATTTCAGTCATTTCTGTCATATGAAAAAATGCTGATTGTCCCTAATTATTAGAGAAATGCAAATTAAAACCACCCTGAGATACCTTCTAACCCCAGTGAGAATGGCCCACATCACAAAATCTCAAAACTGCAGATGCTGGCATGGATGCGGAGAGAAGGGAACATTTTTATACTACTGGTGGGACTGAAAACTAGTACAATCTTTTTGGAAGGAAGTATGGAGAATCCTCAAGGAACTTAAGCTAGACCTCCCATTTGATCCTGCAATCCCATTACTGGGCATTTATCCAGAAGGAAAAAAATCCTTTTACCATAAGAACATTTGCACTCTACTGTTTATTGCAGCTCAACTTACAATTGCCAAAATGTGGAAACAGCCTAAATGCCCACCAACCCAGGAATGGATTAAGAAGCTGTGGTATAGGTATACCATGGAATACTTTTCAGCCACTAAAAAAGATGGAGACTTTACATCTTTTGTATTAACCTGGATGCAAGTGGAACACATTCTTAGGAAAGTATCACAAGAATGGAGAAGCAATGAAGTCCTATATACTCAATTCTGATATGAGGACAATTAATGACCTAGTACATGGTGGGGGCTGGGGGGCGGATGGGGAGAGCAGAGAAACAGAAGGTGGAGTTGGGGGTCACGGTGTGGTACACCTTTTGGGGGTAGGACACAAGTATAAGAGGGTCTTTATCTAACAAATGCAATCAGTGTAACCTGGTTCTTTGTACCCTCAATGAATCCCCAACAATAAAAAAAAAATTAAATCTTGTCTTGACAAATTTTAAAATTATAGAAAAATAATTTACGATATATAGAGAATAATATACGTATTCCTACTTCCCAGACTTGACCATTATTATATGGTACCTGTAGCTCAGTGGGTAGGGTGCCAGCCACATACACCAGGCTGGCGGGTTCAAACCCGGCCTGGGCCAGCTAAAACAACAATGACAACTGCAACAACTACAAAAATAGCCAGGTGTTATGGTGGGTGCCTGTAGCCTTAGCTACTTGGAAGTCTGAGGCAAGAGAATCACTTAAGCCCAAGAGTTTGAGGTTGCTGTGAGCTGTGATAGCATGGCGCTCTACCCAGTGTGACAACTTGAGATTCTGTCCCCCAAAATAATAATGATAATAAATGAATAAGTATGGTTCAGTAACAAATTTTCATAGAAGACACGCATCGTGGCTCATGCCTGTAATCCTGGTGCTTTGGGGAGGCCGAGACAGGAGGAAGCTTGAGGCCAGGGTATGAGAACAGCCCGGGCAACACAGGGAGACTCTGTCTCTAAGAAAACAAACAAACCCAGAAGGAAAAGAAAGTGTGTGGTCCCCTTTGTTCCTGGAAGGCAGCTGGAAAATCACTTTAGTATGAATTTGAAGCCCACCAGTGTTTAGAGCAGAGCTGAAACTAGTAGCAACTGGGTCCTTGGTGACTTGTTGAATCACTGAATTAACCAAACTCAAAGTCTACCCTGTGTTTGGGCTTTCTGTTAGGTGAGATAATCAACTTCATACTGTTTGAGAAGACATTTGGACTCAGGTTTTTTATTTCTTGCATAATCCCAACTAACCCAATGATACTTGGCCTCCACAGTGAGGGCAGCCGTACTCAGAAGAGTGGGAGAATTACCCTATTGTCCTGGAAAAAGCAAGCACTGAGACTGTTTTGAGAGTTGAAAATGAAAATTTGCCAACCACTGTCAGTATGAATACTCAAGTATGGAAAGGGCAGGGGATGGAGGTGGAGTGGGGACATGTTTACACGCAGCAGACACTGTATTCAAACTCACAGTGGCCCCAACTGCTGGGAAGAAGGCTGAGCACCAGTCTGAAACTGTTGAGGCCTAAGAGCTGTGCTATTGTGTTAACAGAGGAAGAGAGTCTGGCTGCCTGTCACTATTAGCCAGTATGCACAGGTGGGGACAGGTCCACCAAATTTTATTTGTCATAACGCCAACAATTCTGGAAAACAGTGAGAGCAGCCTCTCTAAGACTAGTCTGTTCTTCCATTTTTCAAAAATCACAATTTGATACTTAAAAGTTAAAAACAAGAACCGTGCTAACTCTTATCTTAAACAACAGTAATTAACACTTAAACAACAGTAATCATCATAACTCGCATCCCATAATAAACAATAATTGACATAACCCATGAGCCAAAACAACATTTCTAATTTACAGTTAATCTAGGTTCAGTGCCTGTAGTTCAGCAGTTAGGGCACTGGCCACATACACCAGGGCTGGCAGTTTCGAACCCCGGCCCGGGTCTGCCAAACAACAATGGCAACAACAACAAATAGCCAGGCATTGTGGCAAGTACCTGTAGTCCCAGCTACTTGGAAGGCTGAGGCAAGAGAATTGCTTAAGCCCAAGAGTTTGAGGTTGCTGTGACGCCACAGCACTCTACTGAGGGCACATAGTGAACCTCTATCTCAAAAGAAAAAAAAAAAGTTAATCTAGATGCAAAAAGCCCAAGGTCTGGGAGAGTAAGGGGAAAGAGAAGGAATGATCAAAGAAATCTTAACCCAGGAAAGGATGGTGTCCTGGAAACCAAGAGAAGAAAGCTTTTCAAGGTGGAAAAAACTCCTGATACTTCAAAAGCCCCTGATAATTCAATAAGCCTGTTATCCGGAAACATTTTTAATGATAAGAAAATACTTATTTTATTTTTCAGATTTTGAGCAAAACCAGAGCAATGAATTGAAGTTTGGAATACAGACTTTAATGACTTAAAACCATTCTGCTGCTGAGAATTCTTTTAGCTCTAAAAATCAAACAGCGTGTAGGAGAAAAGACCTAAAGCAAAACAATAAGGGACCTAAATCAGCAAAGGATGGAAGATCTTGTTATACAAGAAACCAGCTATGCCTTGGGATCAAAATCCAGAGAAATCACGGGTGGTGCCTGTGGTTCAAAGGAGTAGGGCGCTGGCCCCATATGCCAGAGGGGGATGGGTTCAAACCCAGCCCCAGCCAAAAAACAAACAAACAAACAAAAAAACAGAGCAATCAAATATGAATTATAGTGAAGAGACAGGAAAGAGAAAGCAGAAATGGAGAGAAGAGACAGGAGAACAAGGAAAGGGAGGAGAAACAAAGGGGAAGTAGAAAAGGAACTGGAAGAGGAGCAGAAAAAGACAAGAAAAAGAAAAATGAAGAATGATATCCCAGGAAAAAATTAGTTAGCAAATCTCTCATGGACACTGTTTGTGAAAAGTTTAAATTAAACAAATACCTCACAAATACAAGATAGTCTTTCTCTCTCATTTGACAAATAAACAGATAAATAAATAGTTTTGTACAAAAAGGAAGAAATACCATGAAGAAATGTCCACGCAAAAGTATAACAAAAGACACAAGGGAGGCTCGGCGCCTCTGGCTCAACAGGCTAAGGCGTCAGCTACGTACACCTGAGCTGGTGGGTTCGAATCCAGCCTGGGCCCGCCAAAAACAACAATGATGGCTGCAACCAAAAAATGGCCGGGCACTGTGGCGGGTGACTGTAGTCCCAGCTACTTGGGAGGCGGAGGCAAGAGACTCGCTTGAGCCCAGGAGTTGGAGGTTGCTGTGACCTGTGATGCCACAGCACTCTATCCAGGGTGACAGCTTGAGGCTCTGTCTCAAAAAAAAAAAAAAAAAAAAAAAAGACACAAGGGAAAGCAGAACAGAACACTGAGTGTTGGTTGTTAACTCTTAGGCAGAGTTTAGCAAAGATCATCACAATGCCAATCACCAGGAATAGAAGTTCACACCCTCCTGACTGTTGACCTTGGTATCACAACTGCGCAAAATAACACAGTCAGGGAGCAGATGGAGCTACACTTTACTTACAAAGAGAAGAGACAAGATCAGCTCCAGTCCAGAGCCAACAGTTCTTTCCCAGCAGCCAGTGCAGGGCAATTAGCTATGTGCTCTCTTCTGCTGTCATAGAAAAACCCTGTCCTGTCCCCAGGGAGAATGGAGATAGCTAGGTGCCATATGACATACTCTTAGCAAAGGATTGTTCATGGAACTTACTACAGGGAAACTATTTCATTCAAGGCAATAAGCCAACACAGATTGCATGGTGCTTTTGTCTCTTAGTAAGAAAGTGTTCCAGGCCCAAGGTCCAATCTTTGTGGCCACATGGGGATTGAGAGACTACATTTCCAGCAGTCATTACTTTAAGTCATAAGTAAGGGAACTGAATTCGTGATCTCATTAACAAGTGAAACTAATAGTTTCTGAATGGGTAAGCCTGAATTTGTATTTTCATCTCTCAGTTTTAAATGCTATGTGTCTGCCATTATTACCTGAGAAATATTCTAGGCTTTTTATCAGTTTCTGTTTAATATGTGATGTAATGGAATATGTAGTGTTTCATGTTCCCTGTTAAAATTCTGTGATTGTCCCTTAAGATATTGAAGTTAAAAAAATTCTGTGGAAAAAAAAAGTTAATCTCTTAAGCAATTGCCCTACCCTACTCAAATATACACCTTCAGGTTAAAGCTGAATTTACAAAACAATAAGAATAGGAGACATGAGGTAAAGATCACATAGGTCTAAACCTGTGTCATCTCAGCCCTAGCCCTACTGACTCCATCTTATTTTCACTACATGCTCTCTCATTTGAACCTCTTCCTGAGAGACAGACCTTGGCTCTCGCCTTCCTTGGGAGATCCCTATTGGCCATTGTGAGACCTGCATCGACCTGCATTTTTTCACCAATTAGAAAAAACAGGCTGCCAACAGCGACATCATGTGGCTATGAGATGAAATGAGGATGGTAGACAGCTGACTCCAGCCCTTCTTGTCAAAGGAAGGTGGATTTTCCTTTAGGAATTTTTGGATCACTTAACCCCCTGTAATTTTTTTAAAATAGTGGCCAGTTTTAAATTTCAAATTTGTTAGACTGAGAAATAGAAGACTAAGTTGGTTTTCTTTCGTGGAAAAAAAAAGAGCAGTGATCATATTTATAGATTGCGGAACAATTTTTTTTAACAATAGATCAGGGTCCAATACAATTAAGCTTGAAGATGCCAAAGAATCTTTCCATTTCATACTCCGTTTGAAAACCTAATAATGGTTCCCCATCACCTCCTGGTTAAAGTCCCAGCACCTTAGCACATCTCCTAGGGTCTCTTTCTGCCTCTCCAATGGATGATGCAACACACTCTTCAGATTCCCCAGGAGCCTTCGGTAAGTTCCTTTATGCGTGTATTTGCTAATACTTCGGGTGTCAGGCTTGTGGTTTTGGAGGAGGGTGGATGAATTGTAACAAGGGGCCCCGGGTTTAATTACAATAAAAATAATCTTTGAAATAGAAGGTTTACTGAGCATTTGTGAGCTAGGTATTATATTAAAAGTGCTTTGGAGTCGTTATCTTATTTAATTTGCCCAAGGAGTTTCCTCTAAATATCTTTCCTCTGTGTATCACTGGGGCACTTACTTAACAGTTAAGAATCATTCTTAAGTGCTCTCTCTAGGGTTGCGGTTTTCTATCTTAACTGCACATTGAAATCACCTGGGGAGAAGTGCCAGGCGATTCCACAGCACCTGTCAGGGTTGATCCTCAACCCTGGCCTAGGAAGACTTCAGAGACAGCCTAAAGTAATCCTCCACTGCTCACGCTAATCACACTGAATAAATTCCAGAGTATACACCTATTTCCTAACTAGACATTGAGCATCTTCGGTCAGCCATCTTTGCATTTCCGGAGCCCGATGTAGGGCCTGACACTTCGTAGATGTGGAAAATACCGATGGGAGGGCGAAGTGTCATCAACAAACTCAATTGGGGTCCTCTAAATGACAGCCGCTTCAGGGCTCAACCAGGTTTGGAACATCCAGAACATGCTGACTGGTCCCCCAGCAAGATCTGTCAGTCACTGAGGGAGAGGGGAATGTAGAGAGGGCAGTCTGTGGTGGCAGGTAGCACTATGGCCACAAATATGTATTTCAGGTAGAGGTGCCTCCACGCAAGCGACAAGGAAGCTACAAGGACAGACTATCCACCACCGCAGGCGCACTCGGCTCGGCGTTCGTGATAAGCCCCGCCCCAAGCAGCGGAGCCAACCAGAGGGCAAGGGGCGTTCCCAGCCTCCCCATGAGGCCGGAGAGAATCGCTTGGGATGTTCGGAGGCAGAGCTGGGGCCGGCGCTCGACGTGCTCGGGCTCGATTGGCCAGCCTCCCTCGGCGCCGTAACCGTCGCGGAGGCGGGGCCCGAGTCGATCCCAGGCGGGCGGGGGAGGGAGGGCTGCTGGTGGGAGGCGGTGTCTGAGGAAGGTGAGTGGCGCTCGGTGTTTACAGGGTAGCTGGCTAGATCCCCCTCCTGGCCCACTACCTGGACTTGGCCTCACCTGGCCACTGAGAATGGACCGGCTGATTATTGTCAGCGCCACGGAAGCAGCCGCCTGGGACAGGTTCGCCCTCATTAAAAGTCCGAGTAAGGGTTTGGGGATCCGACAAACCCGGTTCGGCTCTCCAGCCTTTGTGTTTTTTGGCTTCTCATTTGACGTCTCGGGTCTCGGTTTCTTTGTTTGCCAAAGCTGGTGGTTCTTGCCTTACATGGGGTTAAATGAGGCAATAAGTGTAAAGCTTAGAATCAGACCTGGCCCAGACTAGCTTTGGGGTAGGTGGGACATAGATAATCACTCCATCCACCAGAGTCGACCTGGGCTGTGCCGCTCGGGTGTTCCCTGTCAAGGTGTCCGAGATGTCTGGCCAGTGAAGACTCAGAGCAAAGGGGGGAGATTACATGAATAGGGTAGGTGTGGTATCCTTTCCTCCGGTTTATTAGGCTATTACCGGATTCAGGAGGAACTTTTGACTTTTATGCAAGGTCTGATTTGATGCTTACAAGGTGAAAAATGTCAGAAGGCTGAGAGGCTGGTAACATTTAGAGACCAATCAGAAAGGGTTTCTTTTTCATTTCCACTTTATTTTTTAATCATAGTAATGTTAAACACTGTGTAGGCATTACCTATATTGGTTTTAATCTTCTGCATGAGCTTTTTTTTTTTTTTTTCTTTAAATATTGCTAAGTAGATCCTGGCCTCTGCCACTTAACTTTTTAGGGAGAAGTAGTTGACTGGAAGTTTTTACTGGCAGCTTTAGCTTCAAAGCAGGAGAAGTATGTTCGGGTCCTTCAAGTAACCTGTCCTGGGGTAGAATGATTTGGTGGAGATGACATCCCACCTTAACTCCCTTTCTTTATTTTTGGTAGATTCAACTCTTTCTTAGGAACATTAAATGACAAGGTGGCATATTTTTAGAATAGAGCTTTTTGCTTTAGTAAAGAATAGATACTGGTTTTCCCTGGTGGCATTGTGGGAGTCATGGATTGCATGCTGGCCGGCAGCTGTGAGATCGAGGCCTCAGAGAGAAGTCACTTACCAGAGTGTGTAGGTTCTTCATGCAGAGCACTAGTCTTCTGGCACTTGGGATCAGACTGCCAGCTCCCTGAATCTGACCTTCTAGACCTTCTGGCTCCCTCTCCTCCTGTGTTTGTTTTTTTTGGGGGGGGGAGGGGACCCTACATTCATCAGAAGTGAATTCACAGTTGGTTCTGCCTTGAACTGGAAGGTCCTTGACCATGTCCTCTTGCTGCTGTATATATTGGCAGCGAAAACATTAATTCTTTGACTGGCATTTGGTGGAGTGAAAATATACCAAAAGAAAAGGTTGGGAGCAAAACAGCGAAAGCTAGAGGCAGAAAAGAAGCAACAGTCAGAGAAGCAAGATAACTGAAGGGGAATTCAGATTTTTGTTTTTTTGACGTTTTTGGCCGGGGCTGAGTTTGAACCCGCCACCTCCAGCATATGGGGCTGGCGCCCTACTCCTTTGAGCCACAGGTTCTGCCCAGGAATTCAGATTTGCCATGTTAAATATCACCTCAAGTGGACTCTGGCTGAGAAGCAAGAATTATTGAGTGATCTGTTAAGAGGATAACTCCCAACATGTACCTTTACCTTAAAACAATGTGAATTGTTATAAGTTTTTAAAAGAACTAGTATTTTATTTACTAAAATAAAATGCCTTTGTAAAAAGAATAGAGAGTTGGAAAGGATTATACGTCCACTCATTACAGTAATTTGAAATACATGCTTTTGAGAAAGCTCACCATTTTTGGTGACTCGAGAAACAACAGTTACTGGTCATAGTTTATTTCCATCTTGCCCTGAAATAGTGGTTTAAAAAAAAATTGAATTTTAATGTATAATATGTTACATGGGGGCATGTTATGGGGGCTTCAGTCCTATAAAGGGCAGTTTGATTGGAAGACTCTTGGAAAACATGGACAGTGCCAGAAGATACAATAGTGGTTTTGCATTTCTATGTGTGCCTTTCTATGCCATGTACAAACCAAATATAAACCATCCCCTACTCCCACAGTCTTATTTTAAGCGCCTGTGTTGTGACACTAATTAAAACTACAAATTAACTTTAGTTGATATAAAGCTATGTAATGGTCTCTGTATTAGCCCTGAGAAGCATTTGGTCTCTACCTGTGATCTTCAAAGTTCCTGTGTCCTTTTACAGCCTGTAGTGGGGAAAAGGCTACTGTAAACTGTTGGCACATTTCACAGAAAGGCCCTCTGAAAAGGGGGCCTTGTTCACAGGTGCAAGTAAGTAGTATTTTCTTTCTGCCTTTGCTTTTGTGATCAGTGATAGTTTGAGAGTGCTTTATTGTAGTGCCCTTGCAAATGAGAATATCCTATTATTAAAGCTAAAAGCCAGAATTGATGAGAAGTTGTTAGATTTAGACACCCAACAAAATGTTTCAACAAAGTAGGGAGCAGGAAAGAAGTATTTGATGGTGAGCTGTGGGGTTAGAAATCCCCACATGTAGCCATGGAGACCTTTAGTACTGCAGTCTCCACCCCTCAAACCTCACCTCCTCACCCTCTAGGCCATGGTACTGATCTGGTCCATAGCCTATTAGAAACCAGGCTGCACAGCATCATTGCCTGTGCTTTTATTCCACACTCCCATCTGTGGAAAAATTGTCTTCCATGAAACTGGTCCCTGGTGCCCAAACTGTTGGGGGGACTGCTATGTTAGCAATTTACAGGCGGTCCCAGAGTTACAACATCTGACTTATGTATAACTGACACATGAGCAGAGGCTCTTACACTAGGTCCCTCAGTTAGAAACATCCAACTAATGTGCAACTTGCACTTACAAATGGTGCTATTATAGGTAATTGGTAAATGTACCTGTTCCAACTTACATACAAATTCAATTTAAGAACAAACCTAAATAGCCTACCCTGTTCATAACCTAGGAACTTCCTGTACTTAAGTTGCTTCTGTTTCATTTTAGTGATTTTCAGTACCACAGATTCCTGCTCTGGGACTAACACAAGACTGTTCTTACTCGGAGGTTGAACATTTCAATATTTTGATCTGTTTATCTTTTTGAAACCTAGGTGAAGATCCAGTGTCGGACATGAGACTCACCAAGTGACCATTTCATTGAGATCAACTTGAATAACCAGGTGTAAAGTGCAAGGCTAATATGCTATGACTGAGGTATGTCTAATGTGGCAGATGATCACATTGGGAGACCATGGAAAGAATCTAATATTATTGAATACTTATATATTCCTTTTGACCTCTTGAAAATCCTATCAGATATTTTAAACTCAGTAAGGAAACTAAAGCTCTGAGAGGTTAAATAACTTCTTAAATTGACACAGATAGCTGGTCACCAATTCTAATCACCACTTCTCTCCTCCTGGGTGCTAGGCACTGCTGTCTATTCTCTCTGTATTAACTTTCCTAATCTTCACCTTAACACTGGGAGCTAATTACTTTTATAAGCTTTTCTTTGAAGCACAGGGAGATTGATATTCTCCTGGTCATGGGGCAGAACCTGTGATTCAAACCCAGTCTGTCTAACTGCAGAGCTATACAGGTAGAGTACCCCTTATCCAAAAGACTTGGACCAGAGGTGTTTCAGACTTTGGATTTTTTTTTATTTTGGAATATTTGTATATGCATAATTAGATACCTTAGGGATGAGACCAAAGTCCAAACACAAAATTAATCTGCATCTTAAACACATAACTGAAGGTAATTTTACACAATGTTTTTAATAATTGTGTGCATAAAACAAAGTTTTGATTGTGACCTGTCATATGAGTTCAGGTGTAGAATTTTGTACTTGTCGTGTCTTGTCAATACTCAAAAAGTTATATATATATATTTTTTATTTATTTGTTTATTTATTTATTTTTTTTTTGAGGCAGTTTCTCCCTCTGTTTCCTGGTCTAGAGGCATCATCATAGCTGACTGCAGCCTCAAACTCCTGGGTTCAAGTGATCTTGCCTCAGCCTCCTGAGTAGCTAGGACTCTAGGCACACACTACTATACCCAACTAATTTTTTAATTTTTGTAGAACTAGGGTCTCATTGTGTTGCTTATGTCATTCTCTGTAGAGTGCTATGGCGTTATAGCTCACAGCAACCTCGAACTCTTGGGCTTAAGCGATTCTCTTGCCTCAGCCTCCTGAGTAGCTGGGACTACAGGCACCAGCCACAATGCCCGGCTATTTTTCGGCTGCAGTTGTCATTGTTGTTTGTCAGGCCCAGGTTGAGTTTGAACCCACCAGGTCTGGTGTATATGGCTGGTGCCCTAGCCGCTGAGCTATAGGCACCGAGCTCTTAGGGTGATCTTGAACTGACCTCAAGGGATCCTCCTACCTCAGCCTCCCAAAGTGCGGAATTATAGATGTGAGACACCGAGCCAGGACTTAATTTTTAGATTAGGGATGTTCAACCTGCACCAGTGTTTTTTTGTATTTCCTTCACTTCTGATTTTTTGCTATTTGACAAAATAGTTTTATTGTAAAATGAATTTATTATCAAATAAAACACATGGCCAAGTGTAATAGCTCACGCCTGTGAGGCTGAGAGGGACAGATTGTTTGAGCTCAGGAGTTCAAGACCAGTTTGAGCAAGAGCTAGGTCCCATCTCCACTAATAATTGAAAACCTAGCCAGGTGTTGTGGTAAGTGCTTGTAGTCCCAGCTACTTGGGAAGTTGAAGTAGAGAATTGCTTGAGCCCAAGGGTTTGAGGTTGCTGTGAGCTATGATGATGCCATGGTACTCCAGGGCAGCAGAGTAAGACTCTGTCTTTAAAAAAAAAACAAAAACAGAACTGGGGTCATTTGACCTGTTTATTTCCTAAAGTTTGGATTTTGTTGATTGTATACTCATGTATGTTCAGTATGTTCCTCTCCCTTGGGCAAGTATGGGGAACCTTTTCAAGATCTAAGACTGCGTTAACTTAGCTATCTACCATCCAATAAGGTCTCATTTAAGAAACTTCAATTTGATATACTTAAAAATGTATATTATTTTGTAAAAATATGACTGCTATGTACTTAATAATTTCAAAACATGAAAAGTATTTAATTTACAAGTTAACCTTTTAATGACTTTGTTGTGTCTGCTTTTAGTTGGAAAATATTTGAATGTTTGAAGCATGGAGGTCCACAGTTTCAGTTGATTGTCTAGATGGATATCAGTCATTTGTGATCTTAAGGGCATCTTGATTTGTAGCAATAAGTGTTTAAAAAGTGAAAAAGCATTTTTTAGGGATGTTGCCAAAGGTGTGGGTTTCTATTGCATTTTTTCCATATTTCAATTAGACCTTTCTTAGCATCAAATGATGACTTTAAAATGTCATCTCCTGCAAGCTCAATCAGTTCCATCTATAGTTCTTTAGGTGCCTCAGTGATATCAACTAGCTGAGGCTGAAATGCTAATTTGAGTGCATGTTGAGATTCTTCAAAGTCAGTGGAGAATCATTCATTGTATTCTTCAATTAATAGGTCTAAAACAGCTTCATGTTCTTCACCTGATTTGCATATACTATAGAACCTCGGTAGTTAACCAACTCCCTGCGTTGACCGCTTCTTCAACTTGACCTAATGTTCATATGCTAGACATGCAGCACATGCACATATCAGAGCAGTGAGCTAAATTCCTTATGTTGTCCACCCTTTCATATGTTGACCAGTTTGTTATAGTCTTTTGGGTGGTCAACTTTTAGGGGTTCTGCTGTATATCATCCTGCTCATCAGTGATTTTTGTGGAAGAAAATGTTCATGTGAAATTTCCTTTTGAAGAAGAAGTGTTTTGATAAAAGATAGCTTTTTAAAAAATGCTTGGGTTTTTTGCCATGTTTCATATATAGATTTAGCTTTACAAAGACATATTCAAGTTGTTTTTTTTTTTTTAATAATTTTATTGAATCATAATTCTGTACATTGGTGCAATCATAGGGCATGATTCATATACATTCAGAAATGTTTTCATTGATTCAAGTTGTTTTGATCTGACATGATATCACCCACAAATGCTGCATTCCTATAGAAATCTTCTTTCAGTAATTCACATTGTTGATTCTCTTCTTCATAAAATTTAACTGTTTCTACAGAGATAAAATATTGGCTAACACCTCTCTCTCAGATAGCCAATGAACTTTCGAATGATACTGCAAATCCACACTGAATACCTCATCATTCAACTTTTGCAAGTTACAAAATAGAGAATGCTGTGATGGATTTGCACTAATATAGGTTAATAATACTTACAGCTTGTTGCAAAATGATATTGTGCTGATATGAGATACAATGACATATACTCATTAAGCATGGTGGCTCACACCTATAATCCTAGCCCTCTGGGAGGCTCAGGTGGGTGGATTGCCTGAGCTCACGGGTTCCAGACCAGCCTGAGCCAGAGTAAGACACCGTCTCTAAAAAACAAACAAACAAAAAGGAGCCAGGCATTGTGGCGGGTGCCTGTAGTCCCAGCTACTCAGGAGGCTGAGGCAAGAGAATTGTTTGAGGCCAAGAGTTTGAGGTAGCTGTGACACCATGGTGCTCTACTGAGGGCGACAAAGTGAAACTCTGTCTCAAAAATAAATAAGTAAATACTTCAGTCCAACTTCACGACATGTATCTTGAAAGTTGTTGAAGAAATCTATTCCCTATGTTCTGTTTGGAAGATTGTCCAATATGAGTAACTCTAGGTAGCAAAGAAAGTCTTCTGTTATCACCTGAATGATGTATAAAACCTGTGCCAAGTCAGTAGTATCAGTTGATACATCCAAAGCAATTGAATAGTAAATATTTTCTTTTGGATTATTGTATAAGGTTGTTGTGTTAAGTTGAAAGCTGAGTCAAGCTGCTGATTAGTTATGGTTCCCCTTTAAAGAGGCAGTTGTTTATACTTTGAAACGTTATCAGATGGTTTGGTCCCAGGTTTCGGCACCCCCCCCCAAAAAAAAAAGAGAGAGAGAAATGTTATGAGGATCTAAGCATCCTACACTTCAATAATCCATTTCTTTCACAATTTCTATATCACTGAATGGCTTCTCTTTTTCCCCAAATATATAAGCTACTTTATAAGTTGCTTCAGTGGAATTATTTCCAGATCTTATTGCTGCTTAAAAGAATTGTCTTTGCTTTGACTTTTTATCTTTTAATTTTTGAAATTTACAACCCTTTCATTCCTTTCCCTTTAATTTAAAATATTTGTTGTTCCTATGACTGTTATACTTTTTTAAATGTTAATTTATATTTTTATTTAACACAAATGCCATGAAGATATGTTAAAGTTCTCATTTTCTCTTTTCCTAATAGCATTTTATAATCCTCTACGTTTTCAATATATTTGTCTTTAAAGTGCATGACAAGACATTTTAAAAGGCACTACCATGAACTGGTTTATTATTAAATTTCTTTTTCTTTTTTTTTATTGTTGAATCATAGCAGAGTACATTAGTGCAATCAAGGGGTGCAATGTGGACTCTTATACTTTTGATGAGCATTGAATTTCTTTCTTTTTTTTTTCTTTTAGAGACAGAGTCTTACTTTGTCATCCTGGGTAGAGTGCTGTGGCATCACAGCTCATAGCAACCTCCAGCTCTTGGGTTTAGGCAATTCTCTGGTCTCAGCCTCCCAAGTAGTTGGGACTACAGGTGCCTGCCACAATGCCTGGCTATTTTTTGTTGCAGTTTGGCTAGGGCTGGGTTCAAACCCGCCACCCTTGGTATATGGGACCAGCACTCTACAGAGCCACAAGCGCCACCTGCATTGAATTTCTTTCTTTTTTTTTTTTTTAATTAAATCATAGCTGTGTACATTGGTGCAATCATGGGATACAATGCGCTGACTTCACATACAATCAGAAATATTTTCATTCAACTGTTTGGCACAACCCTCATGGGATTTTCTTGGTTATTGTATGAAAACATTTATATTCTGCATTTAGTAAGTTTCACCTGTACCCTTCTAAGATGCACCATAAGTGTGATCCCATCATTTTCCCTCTCCACCCATCCTTCCCCTCCCCTCTCCTCCCTTGCCCCTTTCCCCATATTCTTGTGCTATAATTGGATTATAGCCTTCATGTGAAAGCTATAAATGAGCTTCATTGTAGGGCTGAGTATGTTGGATACTTTTTCTTCCATTCTTGAGATACTTTGCTAAGAAGAGAGGATCTCAAACTCTTGAGCTCAAGCAATCCACCTGTCTCAGCCTCCCAGAGCACTGGGATCAAAGGCATGATCCACCTTGCCTGCCCAGCTTGACTATTCTTTATATATAACCCTCCCATCCACCCAATAGGGAGTAGCAACTTAATAGACTTTTTCTGAAAAGAATTTAATTAATATTAACCCACAGATCAAAATGGCAAAAGTAGCCTTAAATTTATTCCTTGTCTAATCAGTGGAATTTTGTTTCCTTTTACCCTTCTGGGCATCCTAGCTCATCTCAAACTATGCCTTGTTTTATAAAGAAAGCTATAAAAAGAGGGCATATTTGGTGTCCTGTAAAATAAGTGAATTATGTTAATCGATAGCATTTATTTCCACAGATTAATAAGTGTTTTATCTTGTCACTTGTCAGAGAAAAGGAAACATTTGGGGAGAATGATCTTCATAACGAGGAGGTCCTCTATTTGAGAGGATTGATTACACAGTTGTAGATCAGAAACAAACTTATTTTCCATTTATTATGAAGATAATTTTGTTATTAATGGGTTTTTCTGGTAAAGCAGAAAGGTCACAGCCACACAGAGAGAGTGATTTTCAGGATCAGACCCTGGTCTCAGGCTTTTATTGTCTCAACAAGAAAAATACTCCTCTCAAATTCAGTCTTTTTACTAGTAGACACAATAAAAGTAATCTATTATTCTTTAAATTGATAATGGTAATTAGTCTCTTTTTTTATCATATCCCATCAGGCATACCCATAGAATTGTCCAAATCAGTCAGAACATAGAGAAGGAAGGAGTGGAGAAATAATTAATATTATGGAATTATCCTTGTTTATACAATGTCGGACAATTAAGTTCGAGAACTCATCCTAGAAAAAGTACTACCTACCTCATTGCTGAATATCACTACTTTCGAAAGTACTCTCCTTGGGAAGCTATTCACTAACACCAGCACCTAGTCCATACTTCAAAGCACTTTTCTAGGATGAGTTCACAAACTTAATTGTTAGACCTCGTATAATAACAGCTCTGATGGCCACTCCAGTAAAAGAGTTCCCAAATTTCTTGGAAGGGTACACTAGGCAACAGTGTCAGTGCATAACTTCCCAAGGGGAGTACTTTGAAGATGACTGTGATGACATTCAGCAATGAGGTATGTAGTACTTTCTCTGGGACAAGTTCACAAACTTATTGTCCAATAAGTAAATACTTAAATACTCCCATGTTTATTATCAATTTAATCCTCATAGTAAACCTACGAGGTGGTGAGGCTCAAGGAGGATAAATTGATCCAAGGCCCACAGCTATATGATAATTACAGCAGCCACTGTTTATGTTGTGCAGTGCTTAACTGTGCGCAAAGCACTTTATTCATTATGAAATGTAACCCTAAGTGGTTTTCTGCCTATAACACAGACAAGGGGAGGTAAGCCATGGTCCATGGTCACATAGATAATAACTGGAGGAGTCAGAATTTTGAGTCAATCCTGTCTGACACTGGTCCTTGCTATTCTCACAACCCTCTGCTGGCTCCCAAGGGTGATTGGTATGCTATTTCAACTTATTTTTCCATCTTGAGCTTCTCTTTGCTTCTACCAATGTCCATTCAGTCATTCTGATTTAGAAGATCTTTCTCTTTGACAAAGGACACAAAGCAAATGTGAGTAGGCAGGTCTCCTGTCATTATATTGCATTGCATAGTCAGTGTCAACAGTAGACCTGTACTTTCCTTGACTATTTTCTTGTCTAATATGTAATTTTCTCTTTTCATTGTCTCTAGACATTTTAACACATACAGTTCTAAAATATTTTAAAAAGCAATATACTCAATATACTCTTCACCACATTAAAAAAATTTTTTTTTTTTTTTGCAATTTTTGGCTAGAGTCAGGTTTGAATCCTCCACCTCCGGTATATGGGGTTGGCACCCTACTCCTTTGAGCCACAGGAGCCACCCCTAAAAATTTTTATTATAAGGTAAAAAGAGATGCATATAGGCCAGGAGCCTGTGGCTCAACAGGCTAAAGCGCCAGCCATGTACACCTGAGCTGGTGGGTTCAAATCCAGCCCAGGCCCGCCAAACAACGACGGCTGCAACCAAAAAATGGCCAGGTGTTGTGGCGGGTGCCTATGGTCCCAGCTACTTGGGAGGCGGAGGCAGGAGACTCGCTTGAGCCCATGTATTGGAGGTTGCTGTGAGCTGTGAAGCCAC
>CAUYON010129673.1:0-14503 GCA_963573935.1 Arctocebus calabarensis | reverse complement strand
TGGTATTTTAATAGGGATGGCGCTGAATCTGTAAATTGCTCTGGGAAGTATACACATTTTAACAATGTTGCTTCTTCCCAGCCATGAGTATGGTATGTTCTTCCATTTGTTAAACCTCTGCTATTTCCTTTCGTAGGGTTTCATAATTTTCTTTATAGAGGTCTTTTACCTCTTTTGTTAGGTTTATTCTAAGTATTTCATTTACTTTGGGGCTGTGGTGAAGGGAGTCGTGTCCTTAATTAACTCTCATCTTGACTGTCGTTGGCATATACAAAGGCAATTGACTTGTGGACATTGATTTTATTTGATCAAGTCCCATTTATTTATTTTTGTTGCTATGATTTCTTTTGGGGGTCTTCATAAATTCTTTGCCTAAGCTGATTCCTATAAGTGTTTTTCCAACTTTTTCTTCCAGAATTCTTACAGTTTTATGTCTGAAGTTTAAGTCCATTATCCATCATGAATTAATTTTTGTCAGTGCTGAGAGAAGTGTGGATCCTGTTTCAGTCTTCCACATGTAGCTAACTGATTTTCTCAACACCATTTATGGAATAAGGATTATTTCCCCCAGTGTATGTTTTAGTCTGCTTTGTCAAAGACCAGATGGCAATATGAGGATGGCTTTATATATAGGCTTTCAGTTCTGATCACTTGGTCTATGTCCCTGTGTTTGTGCCAGTACCATGGTGTATTGGTTAAAATAATTGATAGATATGGCAGAGACTAATGAATGTTCACCAGTTTCCTCTTTCTGAGGTAACTATATTGGTTAATCAGCTTAACCAATATTAAATGAACTAGTCAAAGCATAAATAGAAAGGTACTTTCTCTATGAGCTCCCTTTTCTCTTTCCATGGTGCCCTTAAAACCTGGATACTAAATCTGTGAAAAGCAAAGCCTCTCTAACAAACCACATTGGACTGTGACCTAAGGAAGAACTAAATCTTGCAATAAGCAATTGAAATAGGATGGTTGTTTGCTATTTTATCTAGCATTAAGCACCCTATGACCATCTTAAGACTTTCCCACTTCTGCCCTCTTTCTGAATAGCTTTAGATATGCCTAGATAGGCGTGTTCTTAATTTCATAGTGTTATTAGATTTCATATTGACTACCAGTATAAAAGATGATGCAAGGCTATCTAGCACAAATTCGATTGAAAAGTTTCATTAATATTTTTTCCCATTAGCTAATAGTTGTAGACGTGATAGGCACCATTTGACCAGCAAGCTGTACATATTATCAAGGAAAGCTTGTTTCTATAGGTGAAGGCTGGGACATTTTGAGATTGCCATTAAACTTTTCACCAGTGAAGTCAAATTTGATGACATCTAATGTATTCTGAATATTATACATGGTAAGTTTTAGCATATAGGACTTATTTCTACTTTCTTTTGTTAGCCTCATTTGCACACTGAAAAATCTTCCCAAACTTTTGCATAAAATGAATGTAAATTTAGTGCTGCCCCAAAAGTTATGGGAGTAGAAAAAGCACTTCAGTAGACAAATAGAAGAAGAATATTTCAGTTGGGCCAAGGATTTCTAGGAAGACAACACACACATGGAAGATTAGAATCAGTTCCTGGTTATTTGTCCAGTGATGTAAAATGTATCAGGATTAAGGGCGTATCAAACAGGAACAGATGCAGCACGTTCAGTGTAGAGTCTCAGGCCCCTAAGTCAATGACAAGGGAAGTTCACTGGCTAATGTCTCCCCAGAGTGTGGTCTAAGACTCAACCCTCAATTCCTTTTGTTACCATTATATTTGAGGCTTATATTATCATTCAGAAAGAGTTTCCTCAAACCATTTTAGTTTCTCTGGTTAGAGAAATACAAACTTTAGGCTCTGCTGGTCCTTGACCAAAACTCCACCTCTCTGAGCTTATGTTCCTCCTCTGGGGAAGAAAACTAGATTAGGGCACAGGCATACTTGAGCAACATCTCAGGGGTACCCTCAGGAGGGTTTCAGAGAGCCCAGTTCTCTTCAAAGGGATGAAGTAAAAAAACAAACAAAAGAAAATGGAAGTGGCAAGTACTAAGTACTCATGTGCCTAAAAATCAACTATTGAAAAACAGTATAACTCCAAGAGAAATTATAAAAAATACTCTTTACTTTTGTGTAGTGATTTGTTTTCCAAGTACTTTATACATTTTATCTTCACAACACCTCTAACACCCAAATAAATATTCTTAACATTCAGATAATTCTTTTAATATTCCTTATGCACTGAAATGTAATCATAGTACTTAGACAAAATTGTGATAACTTTAAATTCCCTGTTTAACGTAAGTGATCAATATTTAAACCTAAATATACATGGAAATTGCATATTTACCTTCTATATTATACATGTAGGATCCCTTCATAATGAACTGTTTAAATCTGTCAAGTATTTGCAGGTCTACTCTTCAAGACACTAAATATAAGATGGTCTGTCTTCAAGGAGTTTATAATATACTTTTGAGTCATAAAACTTGTGTGATAGTAAACACAGGGTACAATTTCATATTTTGTAAATCCTGCACAGAATTAAGGGCAATTGATGATTGGAAGAGTCAGGGGAAGGAGATATTACCTTGAGCTGGGTGATCATGGGAGAAGCAGAATTTTAATTTGGTCATCCAGAGGGGTAGGAATAAAGCAAAATAGTAAAAAGCACACAGGAGGGAGAAGGGGGCATATCGAGAACTCTGAGAATGAGACAGTGGAGGAAGCAATGAAGGAGTTTGAATAAAACCCTTGGATGTTTTGGTTTAAGGAAAAATACTAGAAGATAAGCTCAATTTGGCCAAATAATTCTGACTTTCTCCTGTCCGTTGTGAGTTAAGATTTTTCAGCAGAAAAGTAACATGGTGTAGTAACTCATCTTGAAAGGTGAATCTTGTGGTAATTCAATAACTACTTCTCTTTAAAGAATATATCACTTTTTATGTTTTAAACAAATGTTACTAAATACATATATTTATTAGAAGTGAAATGACATGCTCAAAACAATTTTTTTCAAATTAACATAAGAGTAGATACAAGTGAGTTACATTGTTTGCATTTGTGAGATAGCATCCCGGTTGTAGTTGAGTCCTTCACCCAGGAAGTGTCGAATACCAACTTTTCTTTATTCTTGTACCATTGCCTCATTTGCCAATAATATACAGCTTTAGAATTTTCTAAGCTGTGGTTTACGCTAAATTGGAACATCCTTCAAAATTACTTCATGCAGGATTTTAAAATTCCTCTTAAATGGAATTTGAATGGAACTCCATAAAAGAAGTGAAGGTGAAGAGGTTCACATCCAAAATAAAGGACAAGTAAAACCTTCGGCAACTCCAGAATCCATTCACAAGAGTAGAAGGAACACTGCTAAATTTCTCTAATGAAGTAATTATTTCAAGCTGTGTTTCTTAAGGAATATTTAGTAATTAAGTTTACGAGTCCTTAATGAGAGCAAAGCTGAAATAAAGCACTGTATAGAATTCTCCTGACTATTATAAAACAGTCTTAGAGAGCAGATGAAGGGAGATAACCTTGAAAGGCCCCAATCCATACTACTTTTTACTTTTTGAGAAGAACTTGACAATAGGTTTAATGCTGTTTTAGAATGCTCTATGACTGTTGTGTAGGGAATTTGTTATAAGTCCCCTTTCTCCATCACCCACCCACTTCCTTAATTATTTGCCATTAATTTTCTTTAGGGAACCATTTGATTCGATTCTTTCTGTTTTTCTTCCAACACGCATCTGTTCTATATTCCATGGCCTAGAGCTTATACAATTTTAATCTCCTTCAAATTTAATTATATTACATAGTGCAGTGAAGAAAGATGGGTCAGAATGTCAATAAACATGTATTCCCATCTTGGAGCCATGAATTTTCCCTTTCTTGTCAGCATCTGAATGTAGTCCTCAATTTATTCTGGTGCAAAAAAAAAAAAAAAAAAAAGGTTATAGACCTACATGACCTCTTGGGAGCATCCTAGTCTAACCATCGATTCTAATGTCCTGTGCCATGGCACTGAAGCTTGATTCATGGTGAGACACAGGTAGCTGACAAGTTGCAGGTGATCTTCCCAGATTTGACTGGCATTTTCAAATAGACTTTCCAAGTGACAGCATCAAGGACTATGAGCATTAAAGACTGGGCACTAAAATATAAATTACTTTCGCCTTCCTCATTAAAAGGAAATTTTGGTGAGAATTATGGGTGATGTGAAATACTTTTTGAATTGGACCATCATCCGTGGAAACTTACTGTGTAAACACGTGTACATTCCAGTTTAAATAAGAAAACATTATTTTAAGATAATTTTTGAGAATGTGATAGTCCTGAGCTACTCTTTTTCTATAGATATATTAGTGAAACAAATTTGAGAACTTTGAATCTGGTCTGGAACGAAAATTAATGAGTACTTAACATATATTGACACTTCAAAAATGATACCCAGGGATTAAGAAAGACTGTCCTCAAGTAGTTTGCCTTTGGACAGCAACAACAATAAAACAATTGCTCATTAGAATCTTTTTATATTGAGAATCCATTATGAGTGAAATGTTATTATGTAGCTTCTTTCTACTCTAATTCTCTTTAATTTCAGGTTAAACAAAATTCCCCCTCAATGGTAAAATCACTTTTAGCGTAGAGGTGCGGAGGAGGGCGATTCTTTATTGAACATTGCCAGGCAAGACTTGAAACCATTACATTAACTTTGGCAGTAAATTGAGTTTTAACAATATTAGGTTCTCGGGAAAATAGTAGGAAAGGCCATCTGTCTGGATTATTTTGTTTTATTTGATAGCAAAATTGCTAATACAGTTAAATATAGAAAATTAGGAAAAACTATAATGGTTGGATTCATAAAATTTGTATTAAATAGTACTGAATGTAAAGTGATACTAATTATGTATAATAATTCAGCCTTTTACAATACTGAACATTTGAAATTGACTATGAAATTTTAAATTCTGTACTTTAAAAGGAGAAGGGAAACCTGGAGAGCAGTACTTGTATGTATAGTTGGCAGAAATGCAAAGTGTTGAAAAGCAATCTAGCAACATCTATTACAATTAAACTACATTTGCCTGTAGACTCAGCAATCCTTTCTTAAGGAGTTGATTCCCATGCAAATAAAGGTACTTGTACAGAGACGCTGGTATAGGACATTTGCAGCCAGTATGCTGCAGCGCACGGAGGTGCAGTGAGAGGGTCGAAGGTGTGCCGCAAACATTTTTAAAGATCATTATTTTCGAAAGAAGTTCAAAACACAGTAAGTATATTCTTTTTGTTACTCTTTTTTTTGATCAACACAACTTAAGTGTGTTGTGAAAGTTTAATAGGTTCACATGTGCTTTGAGATGGAAAAGGTTGAAAAACACTGGCTTAAGATATTTATGGCAGCATTGTTAGTAATAGTGAACAACTGAAAACAAAGTGATAGGAGAAGGGCTGACCAAATTACGGTCCATCCATTAAAGTGAATGAGCTAAGAATTTTATCCACTAACCTGAAGGATTTCTGTCAGGGCGTCCAACCTGTGGTCCATGGGCCCATGCTGATTTTGTGAGGACTTTTTAGCTTATCTATGGTGTTGATTGGATAGCACAAAAAGTATGCACAGACCTTTTTTTTTGCTAATTTTTTTTTCCTTAATGTTGTGTATTTACTGTGTGGCCCAAGGCAACTCTTGTTCTAACAATGTGCAGCAGAAAAGACAAAAGGTTAGACGTCCCTAAGTATTCTGGAATGCAAAAACCAAGAAAAGCAAAAGTGTATATATGAGCTTATTTGTCATTAAACAAAATGTGTATATTTCTACATGTAGGCGTGTGCGTATCAGTAGATTGTTATATGAGCACAAAGAAAAAAACTACAAATGAAGTTGTTAGCATAAATGTGATGGAGGATGCAGAGATTCTTGATATTCATGGAAAGGAACACAGAAAATATATGAAAAAGTAAAAATAAAGTCTCAGGCACTGGCGTAAACATCAATAAACACAAAACTCATAGCATCAATGTATTGTTGCTTTATTCACAGAAACTTGTAACTGTTTACTTTTTAAATTTTTTTTTTTGAATTTCAGATTAGTGTGAGGGTACAAACAATTAGGTTGCAACATTTGCATTTGTTAGGTAGAGTCCCAGTTATAGTTTGTCCCTAACCCTGGTGTGCCATATACCCTTTCATGTGCCCATTAAGTGGGAGCACACCCATCCTCCCTCCTCCTCTCTCCCCCTTGCAACTTTTTGAGTTTTAAGAGTTTCTCTTAACTGACTGATGGGCAAGTCACTAAGAAGTATCTTGAGAACTTTTTTTTTTTTTTTTTTTAAAGAGAAGATCTCACTAGATCACCTAGGCTGTTCTTGAACTCCTTGCCTTGAAGGATCTTCCAACTCAGAGTAGCTGCCACGAAAGCCAATGACTTAACAAATCTTAGCCTTTGGAATACACTAAAAAAATAAAGCAAATGAAGAAAGTGTGGGGAGGTGGGAGATGAAAGTAACATGCTATGACTAAAAAGAAAGACCGCTGATATCTTCATGTGAATAAGCCAATTTAACTTTATAAAATTATATACAATTGCTTTCAAAGAATAAAAAATACAGTTGCTAAAATAATTTCAATTAACAGAGTGTAGCTATAATGTTATTTAAATGAAAAACTTCTAAATACCTTGAATATTCAGTGGTAAAGTGACAGTTTAGTTTACTTTAGAGGCCTATTCATTTCAAGCACCCTGGGTCTCCTGAGCATGTCACTCATAAGACCTTTGTGCATAAGATTCCCTGAGCAATTTGGAAGAGACAAGGAACAGAAGACTACAATTGATGACTGTACAAGTATCTGGATTTGGGGACTTGGATAGTTAAGGTTGGCCAAAACCAGTGCAGAGTCCTCTTCCTGTGGTAGGGGAAGGAAGACAAAACACTGCTCAAGTTTCCATAGACTCTCAAGGGGACAAGGAAATGGCTTTTGAGTGAGTCTTAACACAGGGAGCAGGGGTGTTACACAAGAGCTCCTCAGCCTGAGCCTTGACAAATGTGACCGAACCTCCTAAAAGAGTATGGCTACTTTGGACAGAGCAAAAAAGTTTTATCACTGAGAAATCCACTTATCTAAGGTTGATTGAAATCATTCTGTTGAAGTGGAAAGAGCTATGGCTCCTAGGGGATAAGTCACAGCTGAGATGGTAACACATCACTCAAGAACTAGGAGCAACTGGAGAGGAGTTATAAATTGCTACAGGGGCGTAGATGGTATGGGGAATATGAATTGATATTGGAAATCGTGGAAAAGGTTGCTGCTCTGTGTTTGTTTATTATTGTTTGTTTTTTCCTTTGAATTTTTCTAGTCTCCTACGAGGAGTTGGAGGAATTAAAATTTCTTAAACTGTGGATCTGGCACTAAGTGCTTCTAGGAGAGCAATTTAGGCCATTGATTTTCCTTATGGCTTGTGTTTAATGGAAGTAATGCTGTATTCATTTATTAATTTGTTCAACAAATAGGTATTAAGCTTGCCAAATGACAGGTTTTACTTCGTAAACCCAGCAGGTGAATTGGCTATATATCTACCCATACTCCCACAATAGGTGTCCACAAAGAAAGTGCCTCTAAATTACAAAGAAATAGGGGCTGGCTTGGCCACATAACTTGTCCCTTAAGGGCATTAATTAAACCCTTTAATGCAGTTCTTTCCTGTAGTGTTGGGTGGGGGTAGGGGAAAGAATGAATGGTAGAAAAGGTAAATGAAGAGTGTAGCTAGCCTGTTATTTAAATGAAAAACTTCTAAATGCCTTGAATATACATAGCTCCCAGCAAAAAGTAAAACAAAACACCACCACAAACAACAAAAAACCCAGAAAGGGCGATTCCCTCCTAGCTGACAGTAACCACAAACAGCAGCTCCTGCTTTGGAGTTCCATCCAGGTGAAAAAGAACAGGGATAAAATAGTGACTTAAAGCAGCAAAAGTAAGGTATCCTTCAATTGGCTTCTTACTCCCTTTTCTCTTCCAAATTAATGCTATGTCTGAACTACTAAGCATAGTTTTTGTGGGGATGATTGGTCTTCACAATGAAACAGAATCCACTAATGGACAATTTTCAATAAAGACTCTAAAAGAAATCAAGCCACCAGAGGAAACGTGACCAGTTCTGCAGCATTCTGTGAACTCCACAGGGATCTTCCAAGTTAGCCCCTAGGCCCTCCTTCTCTGGGATGCCACCTGCCTCCTTGTTCCCTTCAGGGAAAACAAAAGAAACACCAGGCGTTCAAATTCCAAACTTGTTCTACAGAAATGTCTTTCTCATCCCAGGAGCACCTACTGACCTCTTCACCCTAACAATTCTGTGAGTTTACTGAGGAAGGAGATAAATAAAATTCCGTTCACCAGAGCTGCCTCTTACTTGGGATCTGATGTGGAATGTGGGGAATGCAGGGGTCCTGGGGGAGGGGGGGCTCTTTTTCCCGGAGCTTCTGTACCAGGAAAAATGTTGAGGTTTTACTTCCTGGGTTTCAGGGCACCAGAAAAAAATATTGGGGGCTGAGGGTCTCCGGTCCCTGACCCAGTCCACCTGGTTCAATGACTTGGCTGAGCTAGAAAGTTCAACTGAGGCATGGCAGTGTTTGAAAGCAAAGATGAATGGAAGCAGAAAATGAAACAGGAGCGGCACAGGCAGTGTGACTGAAGAGCAAAGGAACCCACACAAGTTTCCGGGTAACAAAGGAATTTTATTTAAGAACAAAGACAGTTTAGAGCACTTCCAAAGGACTGGAAATGAGTCCCTAGAGACACAGACACGGGCACTGTGGGATATAAACACCTCTTCCTCTCAGTGAGAAATTGTGAGCCTTTCATTGTCTCCTTGCACTGCCGGGCCTTATCGCCCTTTTCTGCTGGTTGAGTGGTGACTGATCCTAGGGGCCCTGCAGACTGCCTTACTCTGCAGGCCAGGCCTTCCTCCCGTCCCTCTTGAAGCCTCTTTCTTGGTGTCACTTCTCAAGTCCATGTTTTCAGAAAGTCCCCAGCCTTTCATTTCTGTACCATTTCTGTTCACTAGCACTTCATACCTGATAGTTTTGCTTTCGGTCTACCTTTCTCTGTCTACTAAAGGCCGACCTCCAACCCTGGCTTATCTGTCAATTCAGTCCCTTCATCCCATCTTGCACAAATTGACAATGGTCTTTGGCCTTCCAATATTCCTAACTCCCAATTTTAGTTGTCAATGCTATTATGAATGAAATGTATGATTTTTTTTTTTTAACAATTTGCTATTTTTTTTTTTTTTTGAGACAGAGCCTCAAGCTGTTACCCTGGATAGAGGTGCTATAGCATCAGAGCTCACAGCAACCTCCAATTCCTGGACTCAAGCGAGTCTCTTGCCTCTGCCTCCCAAGTAGCTGGGACTACAGGCACCCGCCACAAGGCCTGGCCATTTTTTGGCTGCAGCCGTCATTGTTGTTTGGCGGGCCTGGGCTGGATTCGAACCCGCCAGCTTGGGTGCACGTGGCTGGCGCCTTAGCCCGCTGAGCCACAGGCGCCGAGCCAATTTGCTATTATTTTGACATGATTTTGGGAAGCGGAGGATAAATGTGACAAGAAGATATATTGTATACAGAACAGGTGGTGGTCAGTTGTGGAGGTCAGGCAGGAGTGAAGATCAAAAGATTAAATAAATGAAGAGGCTACTATAGTCAAATAAGCCAAAATATTTTCCTTCTGTGTTTTTAATGGAAACAATTTTTTCTTTTAATATCTCAAAGGAAAATTGGAATTGAGATAAGTAAAATAGTAGGAAGCCAGAGTAATTTCATATTTTACCGAAACCTTTGTAACAGTGAACGTGTCATGTTTTTTATTACTCAATTTTTATCTGTTTCTTAGCTACAATTGTCTCTCTCTTGCTCATTCTGAGCTGAGAGAGCTTCAGTTGTTTTCTTTTAATTTAATGAAGCCACCTCTCCTGCTCTGCTGAAAATGTTAATGTTGATTCTATTAAAAGTATATATTTTTAATATCTCAGTTTATATAATTCACTCTAACTTATTCTGTTTTAAGAGGATTTTCTTTCCCAGTTACATAAATTCCTGCAATTACAGCAGAAAATTTTTTGTACAATTAATAGAAACACATTGTTTTCTAAATAAGGAGGCACCTATCACTCAAATTGAAAAGGAAAGTAAAATATAGGCTGAAAATTTCAGAACTTGAGCTTGGAAAAATGTGAACTTACTCAGGCCCCAGGAGGAAACATTGTCAAAAGCCTTCATATTCAATCAGATGCTGAACCCTCTCTCTAACAGCCACTTGTAAAAGCATATGCCTCTTTCTTTTGGCTATTTAGTCCAATTTCATTATACTCACCATAGGTGTTTGAAGGAAGAATGGAAAAGCCCAAACTAATGAGTTTTCATAGAGTTGTAAATCTGTACAATGGCCAAAAGCTATTGCAATGTTGTTTTCTGTAGCAGCACAGACCACTTTTCCTCTGGGCAGTCACTGCTTGAAATAATTACTGACATTAATGATGCAAGCTCCTGAATTTAATAGATGTAGGTTTATGTTGTCATCCATCACTGTGAAACATCTTCTGTCTTCTCTGCTATTATCGAAAGTTTCTTTAAATGTTTTAAGATATTTTATTGACCCAGTGATGCATTTTAACTACCAGCAACTACCAAGCAAAAATTCCACCTCTCTGAGTTTTATGTATATTCTGGTGTAAAATTATTTTTTTCAACCAAAACTTGAGAACAATGGATGCTAATAAACCCTCCTTAATACATCATCTTAATCTCTCATGTGTCAGATGATTTTATAACACATATTAATGCTTAATAAAGGCCTTGGTTTGATAGGTTTCTTACAAGGTAGACATTTACATAACTTTGTTACATAACTGTTCGGGATTTGACTTCCCCCCTCTTCTGCTGCTCATGTACTGTACAAGTAAGACGAATTTTCCTGAAAATTAGTAGGGAAGTATGAGTCATGAGAAGCTTCTAACTTCACAGCTCAGGACCTCCCTCTTCTGTGCTTATTGTGAAGTGTTAAAAAATATGACCTTGGCAAATTATGTCTCCTCTGCTCTCCTTCTCATTTTTTTATCTGTGTCTTAGCTACTGTTGTCCCTGTCTTGCTCATTCTAGGCTGAGAGAGTTTCAGTTGGTTAGTTTTTCAAATATTTATAAGGCACATGTCACTCCAGCACTACCTGAATTCTGTGTTCCCTCACTCTAACCTAAGTTCTCTCTAGATTGTATACTCTTCTCAGATTGACCTGCTAGCAGTGTTGAGTAGGAACTCACTTCAGAGATGAATACCTGCTAACAATTCAATATCTGCGATTCTCAAAGTTGTTCTGTTTTTCCTTTGCTTCTGTCATTGGGCATTTTGCTGACAATACAGGTTTTGTTGCTGTTGATATTTGACCACGTGTAAGTTGGGATCCATGGGAATAACATGTCATTTAATTGTAAATTTTGTCTGGGGACTTATTTTCTTTGATTTTACTGGGGGACTCAAGGAATTTATATAAATATATTACCTGCTGAAGCTACAGTCTTGCTCCAGATTCCCTTTCTGTCTTCTTGATTGCATTTTTTTTTTACGGTTAATGGTTTTTTTAAATAAAATATATTAAAGATAAAATAAAATGTGGCCATAAGTTTCAGACTGTTAGGAATTGAAAAAGGAAGATCAACTAAATAAACTATAATAATCTCTCTTATGCCTTCCTTGCAGTTATGCATCTTTTTCTTTCTTCTTTTTTTTTTTTTTTTATTAGACAGAGTCTCAAGTTCTCACCCGTAGAGAGTGCCATGGCGTCTTAGCTCACAGCAACCTCCTACTCGGGCTCAAGTGATCCTCTGGCCTCAGTTTTTCTATTTTTAGTAGAGACATGGTCTCCCTTTTGCTCAGGATGGTCTCGAACTCAGGAGCTCAAGCAATCCACCCACCTCAGACTCCCAGAGTGCTAGGATTACAGCTGTGAGCCACCATGCCCAGCCAGTCTTCTCGATTGTGTTTTGCTAAATATCATTTTTCTAGAAATTCTCCCACTGATTTTTTTAGTTCATTTTGCTGAGAAATAAACATATATATAGAAAAGTAAACAAAAATGTACAGCTTGTGAATTTTTCAAAACACGAAATCCCATGTGCTAACAACCAGTTCAAGAAATACAATCAGTATTTCCTAAATGCCTTTTATGACTTCCTCATTAACTCCTGGATTAATTTGAAGTGTGCTATTTAATTTACATATTATTTGTGGATTTTCCAGATATCTTTACACTATTGATTTCTAGTTTAATTCCTTTATGATCAGTGGATATCTTTTATATGCTATTAATCATTTAAAGTATATCAGGCCTTTTTTAAAGCCTAGTGTATGGGCTGTGTTGTTGGTTGATGTACAATCTAAGATTGCGTGTTCTAATACTGCTTAATCTAGTATCCTACATGTATTAATTAGGTCAAGTTAGTGCATAGCCTTGTTCATGTCTTTTATATACTGATTTTCTATTTACTTGTTCTATCAATTATTAATGTAAGGTGATAAAATCTACAAATTAATTGTAATTGTCTATTTCTACTTTTAATTCTATCAGTTTTGCTTCATTCATTTTGAAACTCTGCTGTTAAATACATAGATGAATACACATTTAGGATTTTAAAGATTTCTTGGTGAATTAGCCCCATTATGAGTATGTACTATCCCCTTATTCCTGGTAATATCCTCTATCCAAAGTCTACTTTGTCTTCTATATATAGATTCTTTATAATATAAATATACCAGCTCCTTTTCGGTTAATGTTTGCATGGTATGTCTTATTATATCCTCTTACATTTAACCAATATTTTTGTATTTAGTGTGGTTTTCTTGTAGACAGCGTGTAGGTGGAGTCTTACTTTCTTACCAATCTTTATTTTAATTGGTTTTTAGGTAAGTTGTATTGTTTTCTTTTCTTCTTTCAAACTATTAAGGGGTACAAATACTTTTGTTACATGGATGCATTATATAATGCTTATGTCAGGACTTTCATTATGCCCATCACCAAAATAGTGTTCATTGCACCAGATAGGTAAGTTTTTAATCTCTCACCCTCCTCCAACTCTACACCTGCATAGTTTCCAACATCATTTACATCTTTTGTGCCCACGTGTACCCACTTATTAACTAAGAACATCTGGTGACATACTTCACTTAGGATATTGGTCTCTTAATTCTATCAACATTGCTGCAAAAGACATTATTTAGTTTCTTTTTATGACTGAGTGGCATACTCCAAAGTAAGATATATGTATACACACATATACACCTCATTTTCTTTATCCATTTGTGAATTGATTCCAGCTTAGATTGATTCTGTATCTTTGCAATTGTGAATTGTTCTGTGATCAACAGCAGAGTGCAGATGTCTTTTTGATAAAAAGGACATCTTTTCCTTTGGGTAGATACTTTGTGGGAGGATTGCTAGGTTAAATTTTAAGTCTGCATTATTTCTGTAAGGAATCTCCATACTGTTTTCCATAAAGATTGTACTAATGTGCGGTCCCACCAACAGTGTGTAAGTGTTCCTTTCTCTCTGCATCCATGACAGCATACATTGTTTTCTAATTTTCAATACTAGCAATTCATTCATACTAGAATAAGATGATATCTCATAGTGGTTATTTTCTTTCTTTTTTTTGAGACAGAGCCTCAAGCTGTCACCCTGGGTAGAGTGAGGTGGCATCACAGCTCACAGCAACCTCAAATTCCTGGACTCAAGCGAGTCTCCTGCCTCCGCCTCCCAAGTACCTGGGACTACAGGTGTCCACCAGAACGCCTGGCCATTTTTTGGTTGGAGCTGTCATTGTTGTTTGGCGGGCCCAGGCTGGATTCAAACCCGCCAGCTCAGGTGTGCATGGTTGTCACCTTAGCCCATTGAGCCACAGGCCCCAAGCCTCTCATAGTGGTTTTAATTTGCTTTTCCCTGATGATTAGCAATGTTGAGCATTTTTTGGAATGTTTGTTGGCCATTTGTCTATTACTTTTTTTTTTTGGTGGAGACAGAGTCTCACTCTATCGCCCTTGGTAGAGTGCTGTGGAGTCACAGCTCACAGCAACCTCCAGCTCTTGGGCTTAAGTGATTCTCTTGCCTCAGCCTCCCAAGTACCTGGGACTACAGGCACCCACCACAGTGCTCGGCTAATTTTTGATGCAGTTCAGTGGGGGCCGGGTTTGGGGCAGGGTTTGAACCTGCAGCCCTCGATATATGGGGTCAGCACCCTACTCTCTGAGCCACAGGCGCTGCCCTATTACTTTTTGAAAAACTTCTGTTCGTGTCTTTTGCCCACTTCTTTAAATGGAGTTGTTTGTATTGCTTTTTTTTTTTTTTTTTTTGGTGATTTGTGTGAGTTACTTTTACATTATGGCTATTAGTATTCTGCCAGATGTATAATTTGCAATTTTTTTTTATAATAATTTTTTCTATTTATTTTTTGGATTATTTAATTTTCCATGT
>CAUYON010129668.1:0-34578 GCA_963573935.1 Arctocebus calabarensis | reverse complement strand
GTAGAGTATTAATGTCTTTATATAGTGATCAAGGAAATGCCATGAAGGATATCTGTAACAGTATGATCAAAATATTTCTGAATGTATATGAATCGTGCCCTGTGATTGCACCAATGTACATAATTATGATTCAATAAAATTTTTAAAAAAAATACTGTAATGTCTCAGGATATAAAATCAATGTCCACAAATCAGTAGCCTTTGTATGTACCAATAATGGTCAAGTTGAGAAGCAAACCAAGGACACAATTCCCCTCACAGTCACTTCAAAAATTTTGAAATATCTAGGAATATACTTAACAAAAGAGGTGAAGAAACTAGGCGGTGCCTGTGGCTCAAAGGAGTAGGGTGCCAGCCCCATATATCGGAGGTGGTGTGTTCAAACCCAGCCCTGGCCAAAAACTGCAAAAAAAAAAAAAAAAAAAGTAAAAAACCTCTACAAAGAAAATTATGAAACCCCAAGAAATAATAGAAGATATTAACAAATGAAAGAACACACCATACTCATGGCTGGGAAGAATAAACATTGTGAAAATGTCTATACTTCCCAAAGCAATCTACAGATTCAATGTGATCCCCATTAAAATACCAACATCATAGTTTCAAGATTAGGAAAAAAATTTTTTTTTATTGTATGAAATCAGAAAAAAACCCATATAGCCAAGGTAATTCTTAGTAATAGAAACAAAGCCAAGGGCATCACCCTACGAAACTTTTGGCAATACTAAAGGCCATAGTGATCAAAACAAGCAAGTTATTGGCACAAAAATAGAGACAAAGACATTTGGAACCAAGTGGAAAACCATGAGATGAAACTAATATCTTACAGCCACCTGATTTTTGATAAGTGAAACAAGAACACACATTGTGGAAAAGAACTCCTATTCAATAAATGGGAGAATTGAATAGCCTTGTGTAAGAGACTGAAAGTAGACCTGCATTTTTCATCACTTACAAAAATTGATTCAAGATGGATAAAAGATTTAAATCTAAGGCATGAAACAATAAAAATCCTCAAAGAAAGTGTGGGAAATATACTTCAAGATATCAGCCTGGGGGAAGATTTTATGGAGACTTCAGTGGCAATTGCCATAACAACAAAAATAAATAAATGCATTTAATTAAACTGAAAAGCCTCTGTACAGCTAAGGAAACAACAACCAAAGCAATAGACAACCTTCAGAATGGGAAAAGATATTTGCATGTTATAAATTAGACAAAAACTTGATAACTAAGATCTACAGAGAACTCAAATTAATCAACAAAAAAGAGCCAACAATCCCATATATCACTGGACAAGAGACATGCATAGAACCCATCTAAGGAAAACAGACGAATGTCTAAAAAACGTGTGAAAAAATGCTCATCATCCCTAATCATCAGAGAAATGCAAAAATGGGCCCACAAAGTCCCAAAGTGGCAGATGCTGGCTTGGATGTGGAGAGAGGGGAACACTTTTACATGGTTTGTGGGACTGCCAACTCACATACCCTCTTTGTAACGATATATAGAGTAACCCCAAAGTTCTCAAATTAAATCTCTTATTTGACCCCACAATCCCACTACTAGGCATCTACCCACAAGAAATAAAAATCATTTTAACATAAGGACATTTGCATTAGATAGTTTACTGCAGCTCAATTTACAATCACCAGGATGTGGAAACAACCTAATTGCCCATGAATTTAGAAATGGATTAACAAATTGTAGTACCTGCACACCATGGAACACTATTAAAAGATGATGATTTCACATCTTTTGTAATATCCTGGATGGAATTGAAACACATTCTTCTTAGTAAAGTATCACAAGAATGGAAAGGCAAATAGCCAATATTAGTATTCAATACTAATATGAAGCCAGTAGAGAATCCAATGCATGCCCAAATAGGAGAAAAACTCATTTCCATTCAAGTTTGGAGGAAAGATAACTGGGGAGGGGATTAGGGTGCTCTCACTGAAAAGGGTACAGGTGGGGGTTGGCAAAGAAAGAAAAAAACAAAAAAATTTAAAAAATAGAAAAAAATTAAAAATATGTTGTGGGAAGGAGTAAAAGTATAAATATTTTTGAACAATTCAAGTTGCTATCATCTTAATATAGCCTGTTGTAACTATGTTTTACATAAGCTTCATGGTACATAAAAACAACAACAACAAAAAAAACGATAGTAGATCCACAAAAAATTAAAACTAAGAAGTCAGAGCATACGACTATATAAGATCTTCAAACCACAAAGGGAAGAGAGAAAGAATAGAACAAGACTTTGAAAATAATTAACAAAATGTCAGTACTAAATCCTTACCTATCAAAAGAGATTAAAATCTCTGATTGAAATACATAAAGCAGATGAATGGATTAAAAAAATAAAAAAGACCTAACTATATGCTGTTTACAACAGACTCACTTTATTTTTAGGGACACATATAAGCTTGAAATGAAGGAAAAAAATATTCCATGTAAATGGAAGATTACAGGAGTACTTATACTTATAATACATAATGTATACATTAATTCAAAAATATAAAAAGAAATTTGTTAAATACGGAATCTTTCCCCCAATTTATATTTTTAATGGGCTTATCAAAGATCAAATGACAATAAGTGTCTAGGTTCATCTCTTGGTTCTCTACTCTGTTCCATACATCGACCTCGTATTTTTGTGCCAGTACCATGCTGTTTTGATCACTATAGATTTATAGTATAGCCTGAAGTCTGGTAGTGTGATTCCTCCTGATTTGTTTTTATTTCTGAATAATGTCTTGGCTATTCGAGGATTTATCTGTTTCCATATAAAATGAAGTATTACTTTTTCCAGATCTTTAAAGTATGACAGTGGTGTTTTAATAGGGGTTGCATTAAAATTGTTTATTGCTTTGGGTAGCATGGACATTTTAACAATGTTGATTATTCTCAGCCATGAGCATGGTATGTTTTTCCATTTGTTAACATCTTCAGCTACTTCTTTTCTCAGAGTTTTATAGTTCTCTTTATAGATACCTTTTACGTCCTTTGTAAGGTAAATTCCCACAATGTTTATTGCAGACCGATTCATAATTGCCAAGTCATGGAAGAAGCCCAAGTACCCATTGACCCATGAATGTATTAATAAATTGTGGTATATATATACCTTGGAATATTATGCAGCTTTAAAAACGATGGAGAGTTTACCTCTTTTACATTTACGTGGATGGAGCTGGAATATATTCTTCTTAGTAAAGTTTCTCAAGAATGGAAGAAAAAGTATACAATGTACTCAGTTCTATTATGAAACCAATATATAATCACCCGTACTTCCATATGAAAGATAAAACACGGGTATGTTATGAAGGGGGGGCAGGGGAAAGGGGAGGTTGGGTGAATGGAGGGTAATCGGTGGGACCACACCTATGGTGCATTTTGCAAGGATACATGTCAAATCTATTAAGTGTAGAATATAAATGTCTTAACACAATAATTAAGAAAGTGAGGTGAAGGGTATATTTATCAGTTTGATGTAAGCATTCCAAATTGTATATAAAACCAGCACATTGTACCCCATAAATGCATTAATGTATACAGCTATGATTTAATTTTTTTTAAGGTTAAAATATATATATATAAAGAGACAAATAAGGTGAATATATAATCATAAAGTATTCAATTTATCAGGAAGTTATAATAATTGTAAATATATGATACATATTTTACATGTGAGTAGATATTTATTAGAACCTCTGTAAGTTGACCACCCTAGGGACAATAACAAACAGGTCAACATACACAAATGATTAGCATGAAGAACTAGGCCTACTGAACATTGAGTTCATGTGGTGCACATGTGTACATGCACACATGTAACATATTCCTGGAAGTACTAAACAAAGTAATTAGTCAAGAAAAATAAATGTAATACAGGTATTAGTTCCTCTTTGAAGGTTTGGTAGAATTCTGATGGGAAGCCATCTGGTCCTGGACTTTTCTTTTTCTCTTTTGGAAGATTTCATATAGTTGATGCTACTTCAGTACTTGATATAAATCTATTCAACATTTTCAATTCTTTCTGGCTGAGTCTAGGCAGGTGGCGTGCTTCTAGGTATTGGTCTATTTCCTTCAGATTTTCATATTCCTGAGAATAGAGCTTTTTATAGTATTCATTATGGATTTTTTTAATTTCTGAGGTGTCTGTTGGATTTTGCCTTTGTTGTTTCTGATTGGAGATATTAAGGATTTCACTTTTCTGTTTCTGGTTAGGTTAGCCACGGGTTTATTAATTTTGTTAAACTTTTCAAAAAATTAACTTTTTGATTCATTGATCTGTTGAATGATTTTTTTTGTTTTCAATTTCATTTAATTTTGCTCTAATTTTGGTTATTTCTTTTCTTCTGCTGGGTTTGGGGTTGGAATGTTCTTCCTTATCCAGTTGCTTGAGATGGCCCATTAAGTTGTTGACTTCCTCTCTTTCTGTTCTCTTGAGGAAGGCTTGCAACACCATAACTTTCCCTCATAGAGCTGCATGCAGTATACCACAGGTTCTGATAATTCATGTCTTCAATATTGTTTTGTTTCAAAAATTTGGTAATTTCTTTCTTAATCTCACACATGACCCAGCTATTGTTCAGCATAAGGTTATTTAGCATCCATGTCTTTATAAGAGTATGAAGATTCCTTTTGTTGTTAAATTCACCTTTTATTCCATGATGGCCTGAGAAAATGCTAACCTTTTCCAAAAAATAGAAAAAGAAGGACTACTTACCAACTCATTCTTTGAAGCAAACCAGGTAAAGACTCAAGAAAGAAAGAAAATAATAGACCAATATCTCTAATGAATACTGATGCAAAAACATTCAATAAGATCCTAGCGAATAGAATCCAGCAACACATCAAACAAATTGTACACCACAATCAGTTGGTTATATTCCAATATCTCAAGGTTGGTTCAACATATGGAAATAAATCTATAAATATAATACATCACATAAACAAAATAAAAAACAAAACCATATGATTCTCTCAATTGATTCAGAAAAGCTATTGATAATATACAGCCTCCTTTCATGATCAGAACACTAAGAAAATATGTATAGAAGTGACATTTTTTAAACTGATAGAGGCCATCTACAGCAAACCCACAGCCAATATTATATTGAATGGAGTAAAACTGAAAATATTTTTCACTCAGATGAGGTACCAGAGAAGGTTGTCTATTGTCTCTACTACTTTTCAAAATTGTAATGAAATCTTAGTCATCACAATCAGCTAAGAGAAGGTGATCAAGTAGGTGACCCCCAAATAGGGTCAGAGGAGCTCAAACTTTCACTCTTCACAGATGATATGATCTTATCCCTGGAAAATTCCAGAGACTCAACTACAAAACTCTTAGAATTGTTAATGTTAGGATATAAAATCAATACTCACAAATCAGTACCTTTTATATACACCAACAATACTCAAGCTGAAAAAACACTCAAGGACCTTTTATAGTAGTACTAAAAGAAGATGAAATATTTGGGGATTTACCTTACAAAAGATGTGAAAGATCTCTATAAAGAGAACTATGAAACTTTGAGAAAAGAAATAGATGAAGATGTTAACAAATGGAAAAACTTACCATGGATAGGAAAACATACCATGCTCATGGATGTCCATACTACCCAAAGCAATATACAAATTTAATGCAATCCTTATTAAAGCACCACTGTCATACTTTAAAGATTTGGAAAAGATAGTACTTCATTTTATATGGGATCATAAAAAACCTCAAATAGCCAGACATTACTCAGAAACAAAAACAAATCAGGAGGAATCATACTACCAGACTTCAGGGTATACTATAAATCTATAGTGATCAAAACAGCATGATACTGGCAGAAAAATAGAGAGGTAGATATATGGAACAGAATAGAGAACCCAAAGATGAACCCAGATACTTATCATCATTTGATCTTTGATAAGCCCATCAAAAATATAAATTGGGGGAAAGATTCCCTATTTATCAAATAGTGCTGGGTGAATTGGCTGGCAACTTATAGAAGACTGAAATTAGAGTCACACCTTTCACCATTAACAAAAATTGACTCTCACTTGATAAAACATTTATACACTTATGGTGCATCTTAGAAGGATACAGGTGAAACCTACTAAATGCAGAATACAAATGTTTTCATACAATAAACGAGAAAATCCCATGGGAAAAAAAACCACTGAATGTAAACAGTTTTAATGTTCCGCTTAAAAGATATAGATTGGCTGAATGGATGAAAAACTACAAATCAAGCATGTACTGTCTCCAAGAAACACATCTACCTCACAAGCACTCTCACAGATGCAAGGTAAAGGTATGGAAAAAACATTCAACAGAAAGAGAAACCAAAAGTGAGCAGGAATTGCTATTATTATATCCAATTGCTATTAGATTTTAAATCAACAATGGCAAAAAAGATATAAATAGTCATTATACTATCATAAATGGAGCAATTCCTAAATATATATGTACCTGATAAAAAGAAGAAGAAACAGAAACAGAAGAATTAATCAAAGAAACTTGAATGTACGTTGGTAAGTGAAAGAGCTAGTCTGGCATACTGCATATCAGATTTCATGACAGGACATTCTGTAAAAGGCAAATCTTCAGAGACAACCAAAGAGCCAGGTAGACCTTTTAGACAGTGAAATTACTTCATATGATACTGTGATAGCGTCATACATTACATTCTTTGTCAAAACCCATAGAATGTACAACATAAATGGTAAACCTAATGAAAACCATTGACAATAATAATAAATATTGGCTAATCAGTTGCAACAAATTTACCACTCTAATGCAAGAAGTTTATAATATGGGAAAATGGAAAGAGTGGGTAAGGAGATACATGAGAATTCTGTACTTTCAGTTTTTCTGTAAATCTAAAACTGCCCAAATAATAAACTCTAAGCAATGTTTTGAATATATCCCCTGAAAATTCATGTGTTTTTGAAATTTTTACACATAATGTGATAGCATTAAAAGACAGAGCCCTTGGGAGGTAACTAGGTCATGAGGTTGAAGCCCTCATGAATGAGATTAGTGCCTTTTCTGTGCTATGTAAGGCTACAACAATTTTGCAGTCTGCAACCTGGGTGAGGACCCTCACCAGACTGTGCTACCACCCTGGCCTTGGACATCCAAAACTGGAAGAAATAATTTTCTGCTCTTAGCCACTGAGTCTAGGGCACCTGTTATAGCTGCCTTATGTGGCTAAGATGCTGTACTAATTAAAAAGAAAAAAATTATGTACATGTCATATATCCCAGACATTGCACTCCTGGGCATTTATCTGAGAGAAGTGAAAAGTTATATCCACACAAAAACCTGCACATGGTTGTATTTAGCAATGAAAAGGAATGACCTTTAATAAAATAAGCAACAACTTAGATGCAACTCAAGGTCATTATGCTGAGTGAAAAAGTCCATCTTGAAAGGTCACAGGATATCTAATTCCATTTATAAAACACTCTTGAGTTGGCAAAATTGTAGTGATGAAAAACAGATTAGGGATGGGGTGGGAAAGGAAGAGAGTGCATGGCACTGCAACAGGGCAGCCGGGGGAGACCTGGTGATGAGGGGCAGTGCGAGGCTGTGTTGTGGTGGTGGTTACACAAACTGCATGTGTGCTGCAACCATACAGAACTATACACACAAGTCATAACAAACAGGCGGTGTAGGATACTGTCTTTTAAGTAAATGGTCTAAGATAAAAAGAAAACTCCATATTCAAGAAACTATTTGTAAAGTCCAAGATGGTTCTGTGAGATGAACTAAGTCACGAGTCTTCTGAAATGAGCAACTGACCTGACACCTGAAGCTCCCACATGGTCCCCTGGTCATAAGTCTGGGAGCTGAACCAGCACCCATACAGGCCAGCATCCAAGGTGGTGACTTTCTTCAGCCTCAGGGACACATGACCATCAGCAATGAAATCTTTCATCAGCTCGGTTCTCCCTCTGTAGGATGGCCTCTGCATATATTCCTGGTCTTTCCCATCCTGGTAGAGGTGGACAATGGCAGAGAACTGGTCCCTGAAGATCCGCACTTCCATGGTCTCTGCGTTTGTCTCAGGAGAGAGGAAGCAGGAGAACACCACATCCTCCCCCACCATGGCCTGGACAGGCTTGTCCGGCCCAATGACTTGCCACTGACCTGTGAGAGGAAACACAACAGATAATTATGCAAACTCATTTGGTGCGTCCTACTCAGGGCTGCAGTGGGAAGGTGACGACCAGGCAGTGAGAAATATCACAACTGCTTCACTAAGGCGAGAGAGTTGCCTATGTGTATCCCTCACCCCTTACAGAACATGTCCACATCAGCTATTTCACCAAGTCCTTGCAAACATCCCTAGAGGTGTACCTTATTAAGGGTGCCCATTTTCAAGATGAGAAAATCATGTTTCAGAGACACCACATATGTTACCCAGAGTAGGAGAGGCACTTTCCAAATGCAGATTCTCTGACAGAGGAGGTGCTATAACCACCTTCTCTCCAGCCTATCTGCTTCACTAAAAACTCACGACAGCCATTTTTCCATCTTTTTTACAAAAAAACCAAAGTCCACCTCCTCTCCTATGACTCAAAGGGGGGTGGACATGGCCCTAAAACTATAGTGTGGGGAAATTCATTTCCCTCAAACACATGATTACATTTTATGAAAATTTTTATGGGTATAATAGAGGACTATATATGGGGGTGCCAAGAACATATGCACATTTTAAGAGATCTTGTTGGAAGTAAAATCAATCATTCCCCCAAAAGTGTATGAATTGCAGGTAAAAATGAACATGCGTAGCATGTCTAGGCACACTTGACCAGTTTGGTACCCTCATTTCAACTTTAGATAACATTTCTTAAAATGTGTATATACTTTTTTTTGCATTCTCTGCATCATATGGCCATAGATTAAATGTTTATGTTTCTCTATTTTTTTTATCTATGTTTTATGCCAAAATCTGAAAGACAAACTATGAGACAATCACAAGGAGATTTTAAAGTTTTTATTTCAAAGACCTATTCTTTAGTTGTGGCACATCCTTTCTATAACATGAATCTTCTCCACTTGTGTAATAATATTTTCTATTTCATGATTCTGGCCTTGAATGGGGCTTGATTCAATACTTTATCAACATATCTTACTTTCGCTTTGTTTGTATGTTCTTGGTTCATCTTTGACCTCATATTCATTCTGAAACTTTTCCTTTCTTTCCTTCTTTCTTTTCTTTTCTTTTCTTTTCTTTTCTTTTCTTTCTTTCTTTCTTTCTTTCTTTCTTTCTTTCTTTCTTTCTTTCTTTCTTTCTTTCTTTCTTTCTTTCTTTCTTCCTTCCTTCCTTCCTTCCTTCCTTCCTTCCTTCCTTCCTTCCTTCCTTCCTTCCTTTTCTCTCTCTCTCTCTCTCTCTCTCTCTCTCTCTCTCTCTCTCTCTCTCTCTCTTTCCCTCTTTCTCTCTCTCTCTCTTTTTCTCTCTTTCTTTTTTTTTTGTTTAGCAGACCCAGGCTGGGTTTTAATCCGCCAGCCCCCATACATGGGGCCTCTAACCATTGAGCACAGGTGCCCAACCCATTCTGAAACTTTCTTCATCATCTTGTTTCAAGCATGATGATTACTTTTCTGTGAGTCTTCCCTGCTCAGCTTTCAGCTTCACACAGACAGGGCCTGTTTTGCTTAGCACAGCATCTCAGGTGTCCAGCACAGAGTATGAGCTCCGCAAACAATAGTTGTATGTATGAATGATGAGCACCACTTTCTTTTCTCACTTGTTCAACTATTTAATAATCTTTTCAGTAATTTTCCTGGTGTAAATCACACTTGTCATTCTGTAATAATCAAACTTGTTTTTAGAGAGATGACGAATTGTGGAAGCCCACTACCTCTACCCCTATATCCACATCTCCTTTGACTGGGAGAGTCTCAGATTAATCCACATGTATTCATTTACTAATGGATGGAGGAAAGTGTGTGGGTGGGGTGAGACCTGTGCGTTGGAGACAAAATAGGTCTATGTGAATTCCCAAATAACTGAAGATCTTTTATATTACCACTAATTGTTTCTTGCCCTAAATGTTTTATAAATCTCCCTGAAATGTATTTCACATGGGTACCCTGAATGACACTATAACTAAGTGAAGTGTGACCTTGCAGCATGATCTCTGGCCGGCTGCTGACCTGAGGTAGCAGAGGCTAAAGGCCCTGTCCCTCGCCTCCCCACCTTTGAGCCCCCTGGGCGCTTCCCAAACCTCTGACAAGTCTTCCCCAGGATCTTGGCCTCTGCCTCTCTGCTGATAGCCTCCTCTCTGATTTGCTACTTGCTGACTCCAGGAACAGGACAGCTCAGAAATGCTGAGATTTAACTCCTCTGAGGGCACATCCTAACCAGTGGGAGAGCAGATGAAGCTCCAAGCTCTCCTCTGTCTCACTGAGATGATTCTGAGCTGCTGTGTACACAATTCCTCAAAAAGTCCCACAGAAGGCTCCCAATGGGAACCAGCTCCAGCTGTTCTCAGCAGTAACCCCCTCTTTAGCACACTTTCAGTGGCTCCTCAATTCCACACTTTCCCCCCCAAAGTCATCCCCTAAATAAACCACCTGCAGATAAGCTGTTGCCCCGGGGTCTACTCTGCAGCATCCAGCCTAAGTCTCCCTGGCTGCTGCTGGTGCTGCCTTCAGGGCTGCGTGGGGCCCATTCCTGGGCCTCTCTGCTTCCTTGGCTGCCCTTGCTGCTATAATTTGTCTTGTGCTGTGGCAGCTCCTTCCACTCTTTACTCTTCCTCACTCCCGGGAGCAGGAGGAAGAACTGTGTACAATTGCCCACGTGCCATTTGCCAGGGGAGCTCTGTGGCCCAGGCCTGAAGTGCATGGCAGCCCTTTAGGAACATGATGCCAGCTGCATGCGGTGACAAGCAAACTGAAACTGTGGGAAGTTATCAGCCACAGCGCTCAGAAGCAGAGAAATGAAGACACTTTAAAATGAAGTCTTCCTGCCTCTGAGGTCATTTCCATTTGCTTTGCTGCCTTTCCTGAAAGCAAGAGATTAAGAAGTTGGTTGGAAAATAAATGGGGCTCTCATAAGTAACACACACGGGGCTTGTTGTAGTAGTATACACCGTGGTTGGAATGCTCTTATTTTCCTTTTCTTAGTGTTGTCTAGTAAGACAGATGTAGGCAGACGGGCAGCAGATGGATCCTGCATGGAGAGATGGTGAGCATAATCTCTGAAGCTCCCACAGCTAGACGCTGACCATCCCGACATCTGGGTCTACTCCAGCCCCTGTGGATTTTATTCAGTTACTTAACATCCCATATACCATGTTTTGTATCAAGTGATAACAGGAAGAGAAAGAAGACAATATTTCTGCCCCATAGAAGCTGAGCTCCACATTGAAAACCTGGACACCCACCCTCAAGTGCTGTGACTCAGTGTGTCCACAGCTGGACACAGGTCTTTTCCTCACGTACACTAAACAGTGTCTCCTTCCACCCAGGTGGCTGCACATCAGGGTGTTGTACGAGAGAGCTCCTTTGCCCCACAGCCCATCTGGGACGAACAGTTAATATATTCACCTTAGTGTCTTTGGTGTGACCACCCCCGCCACAGGGCCTCCCTTCCACATGCGTTCCTCCACTGCTCCAGCAGTGCCCAGAGCACCCACGTCCCCCCACAGCCCCCGGCACTGGGGAATATAAACAGCAAAGATCCCTCCATCCCATTGTGCACAATTATTGTAGCTAAACCATCAAACTAGTAATCAACAGGAAGGGGATGAAAGAGTCGGCTGCAAGGCTTACCTGAGCCCAGCTCGAGGAGACTGAAAGACAAAGCAAGTATGAGGGCCATGGATGTGTCCCAGTGTGATGCTGTCATGCTATATGGACACAGATGACAGATCCATTATGGGTTGATGGGTGATCTAGTCAGAGAGAAAAGGAATCCCAGGTGCAGGAGCCAGGAGAGCCCCAAACGAGCTAATGCAATACTGTGTTGAACTCCGGAGTGCCTCCCTCACATTGACATGGCTCTGTGAATCAGAGCTATGGAGCCTGGACTTTGAATCACTACGTTTATTGGTAGGCCATAAACATCTATCTCAATCAGGGAAAGAAAAAATAGCAAGGGGTGGGGCAGCCTGAGAGGGGACTTAGTCCTGGTCAAGACTGTGTCCTGGATGGGGGCAGGGAAATGTCAAAGGTGAGATTCAGGTCCAGTCTGGCAGGTTACAGTTGTACAGCCAGATCGAGTTCTGAAAGAGGTTGTCCCAACAGAGAATAAAGGGGTCTCGGACAAAAAGGTAGGGCTCCTAGAGGTGCCTAAGATAATCCTGTTGCTTTCTTGTCTTGAGTTTACGGCCAGGACTTTGATCATGAGATAGCGAATAACTTGCTAGAAGAAAATGGGGCCTTGGTGTCAAGGGACACAAGGTATTGGGAAAGGAGCCAGTGTAGGTTCAAGCATGAGGGAAAGTGAAGAGGCATCCATTTAGTCAGTAGACCTGGTGAGCCAAGACACCTCAGTGACAGATTATGCAGTATTTCCAAGCACATGGAAATTCACAATGACCACTTACTAGATCAGAAAGCAAATTTCCACAGGTGTCACTGCAAAGAACAGCTTCTCTTACTATGAAATTAAGAAAATGTATTCAGGGTGACGCCTGTGGCTCAAAGAAGGGCACGGGCCCCATATGCCGGAGGTGGCGGGTTCAAACCCAGCCTTGGCCAAAAAACTGCAAAAAAAGAAAATATAATCAACATATTCTCTTAAAGCAATTAAGAAAAAAATTAATTTTAAAAATATAAAACTCTATGCACTAAGAATTATTAATGATTCAATTTTAAATGATAGAAAATACTTAGAATAAACAAGAATGAACATTTTATATTCAACTAAAATCCCAAACACTGGCATAGCTTATATCTGGCAAGAATGTGGAACAACAGGAACACTCATTCGTTGCTTGTAGGAATGAAAACTATATGATCACTTTGGAAGACAGTTTGGCAATTTCATGCAAAGCTGAACATACTCTCTCTGCAATGTCCTACCAGTCATGTCCTTGATATTTACCCAAATAAGTTGAAAGCTTATGTTCACACAGAAACTTACAAATGTTTTCAGCTGATGTATTCATAATCGTGAATGTGGAACAACGAACATGTCTTTCAATACTGGAATGGATGAACAAACACTCATACATCACAATATTATTCAGTGATAAAAAGAAAGGAGCTATCAAGCCACAGAAAGACATGGAGGAAACTTCAATGTCTCTCTCTGCTAAGAGAAAGAAGCCATAGTGAAAAGGTAGAAATAACATGATTTCAAGCACTTGACATTTAGAAAAGGGAAAAACTATGGAGATAATAAAAATTCACTAATCACCAAGGTTTTGAAGTAGAAGTGTGAGAAAGGAAGAGGGATAAATAGGAGTAGCACAGGAGATTTCTGGCAGCAGAGTCATTCCATGTGACACTATAATGGTGGTAACAAGGCACGAGGCATTTGTGAAACCTCTGTGCAACACAAAGAATGGCTTCAGTTAATAAAGATAAATTAATATTAGTTCATCATTTGTAACAATAAACCACACAAATGCAAAACATTTTTTTGATTAAGTCACTTGTACATAGATCATGAATACATTTATGCCATTATGGGATTCAATGTGTTGATTATTTGTACAAATTGGAGTGCTTACATCCTACTAATCAACAAATGCAAAATATTAATAGCAAGTGAAAATGTGTGTGAAGGGAAAGATCTGTATTTTTTATAACTCTAAAAGTAATCTAAAAAACTAACATTTGCTGATTTTACAAAATAAAGAAAAATATATTTTTTTACATTTTTTTTATTTTTATAGCAATTCTCTTGCCTCAGCCTCCATCTAGGCAGCTGCCACAATGCCCAGTTTTTTTTTTTTTGTAGTTGTCATTATTGTTTGGCAGGCCCTGGGCCACATTCAAACCCACCAGCTCTGGTGTATATGGCTGGTGCCCCAGTCACTGAGCTATAGGCACCAAGCCAAAAAATTATATTTTAAAACCTGTACATAAAGCAGTTTTTAGAAATGTTTATCCTTACATTCAATATTAGAAATAGTCTGCAAATGCACTGAGCAAAGCATTTGACTCCAAAGCCAGTCATAAATGGTGTCCCATGTTGAGACTGCAGATATGAGGAGGGATCCTGCCCTCTGGGAGCTTACAGAGCTCAGGAGCAGACAAGCAGTGAACCACCATGTTCCAGGAAGATCCCAGCAGAGGAAACACCTGAGTGACACTTGAGGCCAAGAAGCCATAGCAGGGAATGAGGGTCTTTGAGTAATGACATGAGGGAATACAGCAATAGCATATAATTGAAAAACAGTAAATAAATTCTAAGAGCATAATAAAAGGTTCATGTAAAGGAAGTGCAAGGGAATAGACTAGGAAGGTAAGAGGCTGCTTATAAAAGATCTTGAATGCTAAGCTCACACATTCAGCTCTCTTTTGAAGCCTTTGAAGAGCCTCTAACACATGTTAAGAATAGGAAGTAATGTGATTGGCTTTTAATTTAGAAGCATCACTATGTTGAAGTGGGTTTTTTTGGGTGTTTTGGTTCACTCAGGTTGCTATGACAAGACACCTCATGCTAGATAGCCTTTAAACACAGAAACGTATTGCACACAGTTCTGAAGGCTGGGAAGCCTAAGATCAAATTTCCAGGAGATTCCCTATTTTGTGAGGGCTCATTCTCTTATTCACAGAGGACACTTCCTCTCTGTGTCCTCATCTGTTAGAAGGTACAAAGTTCCCTCAGGCTTCTTTTATAATGACACTAAACTCATTCCCAACATATTTGCTCTTATGATCTAATCACATCCCAAAGTCTCACCTCTCACTATTATCACCATGGGGATTACATTTCAGCATATACATTTTAGAGGGACACAACATTCATAGCATCTCAAAACTGGATCACCAAAATTTGTGTTCTTCCTTGATGAAAAAATATATTTATTACATCCCAATAGCCCCTAAAGTTTTAAATTATTTCAGCATCAACTCAAAAATCTGAAGTCCAGAATCTCATCCAAGTATCATTTAAATCAGACATGAGTGAAACCCAAATCACAATTCATCCTGAAGTAAATTGCTCTCCAGCTTTGAATCTGTAAAATCAAACAAGTTGTGTGCTTCCAAAATAAAATGGCTAACAAAGCATAAGATCCTAAAATGCATAACAACTACAAAAGATGCCACATAGCTAAAGCAATCCTGAATGATGAGAACAAAGCCGAAGACAACACACTACATGACTTCAAAATTTACTGCTAAGCTGTAGTAGCTTTATCAGCATGGTACTGGCAAAAAAAACCCCAGACACATAGAGCAATGAAACAGATTAGAGAATCTGGATAAAAAACCATGCAGTTATAATCAACTAATTTTTAACAGAGGTGTCAAGAACATACAATGGGGAATAGTCTCCTAAATAAATGGTGCTGAGAAAATTGGATAACAATTTACCAAAGAATAAAAGTAGAACCCCACATCTTGCTGTATATACAAAAATCAACTGAAAATGGATTATAGACTTAACTGTAAGAACTGAAAGTATTGGGTGGCATAACTGAAAGTAGGGTGCCAGCCCTATATACTAGAGGTGGCAGATTCAAGCAAAAACTGCAAAAAAAAATTTTAAAAAAGAACTAAAAGTATCAAACTACTGGAAGAAAATATTGGGGAAATGCTTCAGGACATTAGTCTGAGCAAAAATTTTTGTTGAAAATTACTTGACTGTAAGTGCACAGTTTTATATTCTAGATTTTTTATTCTGTTTCTTTGGTCTATATGTCTGTTTTTATGCCAGTGCCATGCTGATTTGATTATTGGAGCTTAGTAATGTATTTTGAAGTCAGATAATGTGATGTCTTCAGCTTTGTCCTCATTATTCATAGAACTACATGTTAAATTAATCTTGTTTAAGGCACTACATTTGTGGTGATTATTTTTTGGCAGCCATAAAACTAAAATAGCCTTCTACATAGTATTAGACATTTTGTTCTTGAAGTTTCCAGGAAGCAGTTGAAAATGTAGATTTGGGAGTCACTGGTCAATGCCTGGTGAAAAAACCATTAGAGTAAGTAACCTCACCTGAAGAACGAGTTTGGGGCAGGAAAAGTTAAGAAGTAAGAAGTGAACCTTCTAAATGGGAAGAGAAGGGAGCGCAGCTAATTAAGTTCCCACCTACCAGGTACAATGTAGGGGCATATGGTATATTTCCTGGGTGAAGGACTCAATTACAACTCAAACCTTGGTCTTTACCGCTTACAAAAGCAAATAATGTAACCTAATCATATGTACTCTCATATTAACCTGAAATCACGAAAAAAAAGAGAAGTGAACCTTGGAGAACAAAAGTCTTCAAAGATCCAGGTAGAATGACAAAAGCTGGAGGAGATGCCTACATTGTGATCTCATCAGCAGACCAGGAAAACTTATGATTGAAGAACTTAAATTAGGTAAAGATTTTCAGTTGTATGTGATTTCTATGGTCTAGATTTGATTTTATTACTTGTGTTTAAAGTTTTATTCCCAAACCTCCTAGCCTAGACCAATATTACTTTCCTACTAAAAAGGATTTCAATGTCCTTCTCAAAACTCATGTTGAGATTTAATCCCTAGTGTGACACAGAAATGAGAATTGAGGCCTTTTAAAGGTAATTGGATGGCAGAGCCCCCATGAATGAATTAACCCATTCATTAATACACTCATGAATTAAAGGGTTAACTGAGTAATAGGTTATAATGGAAGAGGAGCTCGTGGTTTATAAGAGAAAGAGGGATCTGAACTAGCATGTTAACATGGTCAGACACCTCCCCATGAGATGCTCTGTTCTACCTTGAGACTCTTTAGAGAGTCTTCACCTCAGGAGAACTCTCAAATGATGCTTTCCCCAGACCTTGGAATTCTCATCCTTCAGATTTGTGAGAAATAAATTCCTTTCTTTATAAAATGCTCTTGCAGATATTCTTTTACAAGCAACAGAAAATGGACTAAGACATGTCATAGTGCTTTTTACCTATGTTTTCTTCTAGTAGTTTTTTAGTTTTGTGTCTCACTATGTATCCATAAAATTAGGCATAGGAGAAAAAGTGCCTCAACATAAATATCATATACATAATATAATATAATATAATATATATACATTATGTTGAAGTACATTTATATATATATAACTTGTATGTAGAACAAATCCATAGCTAATATCATACAGAATGGAGAAAAACTAGCTTTCTCTCCCAACTCTGTAATAGAACAAGGATGCTCACTTTTACCACTTTTGTTCACCATAGCACTAGAAGTCCTACCAGAACAATCAGGCAAGAGAAAGAAATACTGGGCATTCAAATTGGAAGTCAAAAGCCAAGTTGTCCTTGTTTACAGAAGACACAAACCCATATAAAGAAAATCCCTCCAAATCCACCAAAAACTATGAAAACTATTCTGTATGATGTGGTAATGATGGATACATGTCATTTTACGTTTTTAAAACCCATAGAATGAGCATCACAAAGAGTGAACCTTAAGGTAAACTATGAATTTAAAATATTAACAATGTATCTATATTGGTTTATCAAGTGAAGTAAAAATATTACATTAGGGCAGTGCCTGTGGTTCAAGGAGTAGGGCACCGGCGCCATATACCAGAGGTTCAAATTTGGTGGGTTCAAACTTGGGCCCGGCTAAAACTGCAAAAAAAAAAATACATTAATACAAAAATCTGTTATTTTATACATCACTTTGTACATATATAATTTTATAGCTCTGTATTTTCCAATCAATTTTTCTATAAATCTAAAACTTCTCTTAAAGATAAAATTGACTAATTTAGAAAACAAAAACGAAATACAAAGAGCTTCTTACTCCCAACCAGATCCAGGATGTCCTGTCAAGTTTTCTATGGGGTGGGCTGGTGTTTTGCAATATAAAGAGAGGAAACCCACAGGGAAATTCCCCAAATCTACCTCTTTCTGTATCTCTGTCCCTGTCTCACACACATGCACACACACACACCAATACCTCTGTGTGTGTGTGCTGCGTGTAAGTAGCCGTCTTCTCTCTGGCATTCTTTTCCTCCCAGGCTAAGCTTCTGACATCTCCCACACATCCTCTGAGATGGCCATTCCTCCTAGACAACTCACACTCCCATCCAGCACTCCCCCAATATCCCTCATGACTGTTGTCTGCCAGCTCCCGGCCTCCTATTTATTACTCCCTGCAGAACACACAGGGAACCAGAGGTCACCTCTTCCACTCACCAAATGCTCCTAGACCCTTAGGTCCCTCTGTCCCTGGACTCAGTACATCTTTCACAACCCCTCTGCTTCCTCCTCTTGAGGCTCTTCAAGAGCCGTTACTCTCCCTAACTTCTGATTCAGGTCCTAGAACACTGCTTCCCACCACTGTTCCAAGGTGGGAAGTCTCCTAAGGCTGCCCTTCAGGACAAGGTCCCCAAAGTCTCCAGTAGCCCACATCTGCAGTGGTTTGCACATGAGCCTAAGGACAACCCCCCCCCCCAGCCCTGTGTTATACCTATGGCTGCTTTGTTCTGATTTAATCTTCTTTATTATGAAAAGCAAGATAATGACATAATCATTATATTGATGCTCGTTATTTTTCATCAGATAACCACATTACATTAACTTTTTGACCTTACTCATAGAGGGCTTCTCATTAATTATTTTAAACCTTGTTTATTTTGGATTGCAATGTGAACTTTGCATCCTGTAGTTTACTTGAAGATAACTATTCTGATACTTGTATTTGAAGCTACTGGGATTTTAAAAAAACCTATTTCATTATTATTTGATCTGAGCTAACATTAATTGAATCTCTGAAACTAAAAATATTTCCTATTTCTATTGCCAAATATACTGAACTACTGTCCACCTGAATAACCTTTGTATAATTAAACTTTTTACTTTGAGATAATAGTAGGTTTCTACTTGCCTTTTATAACACTTTTAATTATTTTTTTGAAGTAATTATAGACTCACAGGAAGTTGTAAAAATAGTGGAGTTTTACATAGCTTTCTTCAAAGGAAACATTTTGTTTAACAATAATCACTATCAAAACCAGGAAACTGACATTGGCATATGCTACTATATATAGTGTGCATATATTAATAAAATATACTGTATGTATTATACTTTTAACTATACTATGTCCTAATTCACCCTGCAGCAGTTTTTATGGTGTTTGTATGTGCATGTATAGTCAAAAGAAAATTTTACTATGGGTGTAGATTTATATAACCACCAACACGATCAAGATACTGTTCATCTTTGTAAAAGATCTTAATGCTGAGCAGTGTCTGTAGCTCAGTGGGTAGGGCACCCGCCACATTCTCTGAGACTGGCAGGTTCAAACCTGGCCTGGGCCAGCTAAAACAGTGATGACTGCAACAACAATAACAAAAAATAGCCAGGCATTGTGGCAGGTGCGTGTAGTCCCAGCTACTTGGGAGGCAGAGGCAAGAGAATCACTTAAACCCAAGAGTTTGAGGTTGCTGTGAGCTGTGATACCATGGTACTCTGCCCAGGGCAACAGTTTGAGACTTTGTCTCAAAAAAAAAAAAAAAAAAAAAACCATCCTGACACTGCCCCTTTATAGGCATACCTGCCTCCTGTTTCCTAGTCCCTAGGAACCACTTCTGTGTTCTCATTTTTTATAAGACATGTGGAGACTGTTACATAAATGGAATCACATCCTATGTCGCCTTTCGAGCTGTTTTTTTCCCCCAACTCAATATAATTCTCTTAAGATCTACCCAAACACTGTGTATACACATAGTTTGTTGCCAAGTTGTGTCCCATTTATTGCTGCTTTTTAGATACATTCTATAGCATTAGGGGCAAGAGCGCTGTGTAAAACCCTGGGGATTTGCCTTCCCAGCTGTCCTCTAACCCCTCGGGACCGAAGTCTGCAGGGTATGAACAGTTGATGGGGTCATCACCTCCTTCCACACAGGGCCCTTCTGAGAAGCTGGTTGAAGGAGTACATTCCTCTCGCTCTTCTGACAGTGTCCACACTCAGGTACTGAATGATCACAAGCTTGAAGGAAAGTTATTAAGTAAATAGTAGTGTATCAGGCTCTGGGAGGTGATATATACTGATATACTACAAGGCCCCTCTATTGTTTTAATTAATTTTCTTTTCTTATTTTTTTTTCATTGTTCCGTGTTAGTTGAGCATACAAAGAATTAGATTAAAATGTTTGCATTTGTTAGGTAAAGTCCCCCTTATAATTGTGTCCTGACCCTGAGAAGTGTGCCATAAACCCTAACAATGTGACCGTTACATGAGACACCCCCTCCTTCTCTCTCCCCGCTCTCTTGTTCCCCACGCCCCACCTTGGATTGATTTGAGTTTTTCTCTTATAGGGGTGTGCATTAGATCATCTACTGGCTTCATACAAGAATTGAGTACATTGGATTCTTGCTTCTCCATTTTTGTGATACTTTACTAAGAAGAATGTGTTTCTTCCACTCCACCCAGATTAATACATAAGTTGCCATCTTTTAAAATGGCTGAGTAGTATTCCATGGTATACATATTTTTTAAAACAGCTGTATTGATGCATAATTGATATAAACCATACATATTTTATGTGTCTAATTTGATGAATTTTGATATGTTTATTTACCAATGAACCATCACCACAATGAAGATAGTTGGCGTAACCATCATTCCAACAAGAGCCTCCCACTGGTTGTAATCCCTCCCACCCGACTCTCTCCTCCAAACACTGATAAGGTTTCCATTACTTTAGAATAGTCTGCATTTTCTAGACCTTTTTATAGATGGAATCACACAGTATGTATTCATTCTTCCAGGCTTCTTGCACTTAAAATAATATTTTGGGGTTCATCCATGCTGTTATTGTGTACCATAGTTCATTCCTTTTTTCCATTGAGTAGTATTCTATAGCATAGATACAAGTATACCACAATTTGTTTCTTGGTGTATCTGAGGTGTTACAAACTTTTGGCTATTACAAATAAAGCTGTCAACATTTACGTAAAGTCTTTGTAGACACATATATTTCCTTCTCCCTTGAGAAAATTTGTAGAGTGGAAGAGTGGATCATATGGTAGGCAACTGTTTAATTTCTAAAGTCACTAACACACCATTTTCCAAGATGGATACACAGTTTTACACAGTATTAGGATTATAGTCCCTATACATCCTTGCCAGCACTTGGTGAGTCTTTTCAATATTTGCCATTCTAATAAGTGGTAGCAACTCATTGCCTAGTTTTCATTTCCTTAATGTCTAATAGTGTTGAAAATATTTTCATATACTTATTTGACAACTATATATCTTCATGACTGATAGTGTTTATCAATAATGGATTTTCAATTTGCAAAAAATAAATTTCTACATCTATTGAGATTATCACAACATTTTCTTTTGTAATTTGTCAATATAATGAATTACACTGATTGTTTTAATATTAAACCAATCCTGCATTCCTGGAATAAACCACAGTTGCTGATGATATATTACCCTTTGAATCTATTGTTAGACGCAATATGCTATTTTTTTATTAAGTCAAATACACATAGATCATGAATACATTTATGCATTTTTTTAATACAATCTGACGTGGTTACATCAAACCAATCACCATAGCTTTCGCCTCATTTACTTAATTATTGTGTTAGGACATTTATGTTCTACACTTTAAATAAAAGAAGTATACAACAGATCAATGCTTCAATATGCTAATATTTTATTTAGAATTTTGCAACTATGTTTGTGAGAGTTGTGGGTCTAAACTTTTCTATTCTTGTAATGTCTTTGTTTTGTTTTGGTATCAAGGCAACATTGAATTTATAGAAGGAATTAGGAAGTGCTACTTCTTCAATTCTTTGGGCCTGGCACAGAAGAGGTGCTCAATAATTATTCCATGGGTGATTTGGAATAGGAAAAAAGTAATTACTTAATTAATGTGGAATAAATAAACAGGGATCATGTTGGAAAATGTGTAATATAAAGAACACATCATCAGTCAACACTATGCCATCAACAAGATGCAGACATGATGTACATTCATTGTCTCCTTAATCTTCACTGTCATCTCCGAAGGGAGAATCACTGCCCTCAACAGGTGACAACCTGAGAGGCCCAAGGTCTCTTAAATGAGTGGAGTTGTTGCACACTAAATCCAATGTCCACATTCTTCCCTTCTCACTTCAGGGCGGCTATGACCCCTGACTCCCACACGGATAGACTCCCCTTGCCGAGAAGCCATCACTGTCGGTTACTGCAGGACTCTGGGGCTGAGAGTGAAAACTTAATAACCTAAAGCAGAAAGAAGTGTGATTCCCACTGGCAACTCGACGGGAGAGGAAGGGCAGCACTGCCTGCAGGGGGCGCACTCAGTTGTCTGTGCCTGGGAGCGTGGCCCTTTGAGAAGAAGCTTCTATGTTTTATCTCAGGGACACTGGACAGATATATATGGGATTTATAGATCCCCCCCCATAAATCTCGAAGTAGGGACGCAGCACACCTTCAAACCGAAGTGTCATCTCATAAATGAGGGACTGGTCATTTATATTAAAGAAGGAGATGGCCCCATCTTCATAGTTCAGGAAGATGCCCACTCGTGTAGGGGGAGTTCTCAGGAAAAGGCCTAATTTTGAGGGATTAAATGTGAAATATTGTTGGTGACCCCACTGTCCCAAGACCCAGTACCCATTTGTGGGACACAAAGTCATATACACTTTCCTTTCCACATCGTCCCGGCACACTCCCAAGAACCATCTTTTATGGTATCCCACATCTACTTCCCAGTAATATTTCCCTTGCTGGAAACCCTGAGAAGCCACCACACATGTCCTCTTGAATCTCTTTTCCGAGTAGGGAACTTCCTGGGGAGGACTCCTGCAGGATATAGCTTTCATATCAGAAATGTAGAGCTGTGGGTGAGCTGTGTCCACGTCCAGAGTCACCTCCACTGGGGTGCAGGAGGGGACAAGGGAGCATGAGTTAGTGAAGAGGAAACTGGGCCAGAGCAAGAGGCCAACTCCCCCACTGCAGACCGCTCAGGGTGGGTTCAGGTGAGGTCCCCAGCCACAGTCACTGCCCATCACCATCTCTCCAGCCCTTCCCTCATCACTGGCTGTCCACCAGTACAGCCAAGGGCCTGGCCAATGCCTGGAAATGAGGTCATAACTCCAGTATATCAGCCCAATTCTAAAACTGTCCCCAACTGCTACTTGATTTGTGAGACCCAAGTGACCCCATTATCCACGATCATCCCATCTATCCTTCCTGCCCAACTTTACTTCTGCTACCTTCAGCCCTGGGCTGGCTGTGCCTGTGACCTCCACTATGGCAAAGCTTCCCTATTCCCTTCTAGACTGGGTGAAGCTACACCCTGGACGTGCACATGAGGAATTTATCCTACTGTCACCCCCTTAGATGTTGGTACCTGCATATTTCTGGGCCTCTTTCCATTCTGAAAATAAACAGAGCAGGCAGTTCAGCTCTCACATGGAGAGCAGGAGTCAGAGAGAAGGGAGAGACTGAGGGTGAGTGTCCTCTTGGGGGCATCATGGACACAAACAGATCTGATGAAAGTTACTGAATGTCTCTGCGAAATGCATCTACCATTATCTGCAGACAATTTCAGGATCCCCATTACAAGCCTGAATCTGCAGAGACTCCGGGTCCTCAGGTTACAAGACCCCATAAACCAGGGTCTTAGAAGAAAAAGACAAGTGGGATTGGAGAAGGAATGCAGTCTCTCACCTGCCTGTCTGTCCATACTTTCACAGTCTGAAATTAAAACACAGAAAAGGCTCAAATCACATAACTTAGGGGAGGAAGTGGGAGGAAAGTCTTGCATGTGATAATGCTCTTACCCAGGTTTTCCGTGAGTTCTCCTAAAACAGAAAAGCAGACTATTCAGTGGTGATAGAGGCCTGGATAAAGTTGGATAAAGTTTCAAAGAATCAGGCTGGGGGAAGTTGAGGGACACACCCATAGGTTTTACACCATTCTGAGTCCACACACCCTCAAAGAGCCCACGAAACCTGCAGTTCCTCTCCCCACAAAATTATCAACAGGCAAAATTTGTAGATAATTTTAGAGGGTTTCATGCTAAACCTCACATATATCTGCAGATCAATCCATTCGTTGAAGGATGGGGAGAGCAAACCAGATGCCCTCCTAACCCTTCCTGTCCAGTCTGGTGCCAAGACGGAGTACAGAGGACCAAACCGCAGAACAGAGAGAAACCCAGGAGACCCACACGTGGAAGGCTCAGAACATGACAAGACACTTACGCACTTCTGCAAGGACTTTCCCTGAAACAAAAACAGTATTCAGTGGTCAACACGGGAATGTGGAAAGTACAAGCACAACCCTGACTCCCTGCCCAGGTGGGATGACATCTGGGTCTGAAGGACAAGGGCTGTCCTGCTTTCGTGCCCCACCTCCAGCCCCAGATGCTGAACCAAGCATCTCTATCTGGGGTAAAATCAGAGGTGAGGACTGTTCACAGTGAAGAGAGGACTCATATGTAGGATCCTGTGGAGGTGAGAATGGAGCCTACCGGGGAGGGAGAAGGAGGCTGGGAGAGGAGGTAGGATTATGACATACATTTTCAAAGGGTTGTGTGGAGTTGATTCCTAGGGGTAAAAACTCTAATTGTGGCTGAATATTATTTCATCTTGCTGTTTTCACTTTATTTCCTCTTTTCAGCTACGTTGAAACATTGTCGTGGACTTGAAGTGCCAATCGTAGACATTTCTATCAGCTCTAGAGTACTGAAAATAGTTCTTCCTCTAATTCTGTGCTCGCCATGAAGTAGAAGGGCGTGATAGGAACTGCCTTTCCTGAGGGAGCCATGAGGATGGTGGTCCCAGTTGAGGGGCTCAGGGGATGGGTCCTTGGAGCCCAATTTAGGTGGTGCCTGGGAACATGCCTGCCCAGCCCTGCTGCAAACATCCATCAGCCATAGGTCCGTACTTCTCCCTCTCACTTACCCTGAGATTTGGAGAAAGAAATCCTCAGCCCAATGAAACCAGCACATAGGCCAAAGACGAGGACTATAAGTAAAACAGAAGCCAGGCGCCAAGGTGAGGGCTGGAAAAATGTCTCTGAAAAACAGTCCCACAGACCCCTTAGTGAACCGCAGAGGCAATTTGATTTTGATTTAAAGCAGTGGTTCTCAACCTTCCTAATGCACAACCCTCTAATTCAGTTCCTCGTGTTGTGGCGACCCCCAACCATAAAATTATTTTCATTGCTACTTCATAACTGTAATTTTGCTACTTTTATGAATCATAACGTAAATATCTGATATGCAGGATGTATTTAGGTGACCCCTGTGAAAGGGTCGTTTGACCCCCAAAGGGGTCTCTATCCACAGGTTGAGAACTGTTGATTTAAAGAATCTTCTTAAATGCCAAGATGAAAAGGGTATTTTTCTATACTTTTTTTTTTAAGTTTAAAACTTTGCATTTCCAAATAAGTCTTAATCCATCTGGACTTTGTTTTTTATATATAAAATGTAGAATTTTGAGTTCATTCTCTGCTAACATGGGTAACAACATACTAGCGTTGTTTATTGAATGGCCTTTACATACTCAATGTCACCTCTGTCTACATCTTGTTTATGTTTTGACTTGGATTGTTTCCTGGCTCTCTGCTCTGTCCATTGGTCCATCTGTCTACCTCTGTGCCAATAATTTTGACTGGCTTAATCACCATAGCTCAGAGACATGGATTAATAAATAGTAAACTAAGATTCACAGTGTGTTCTCATTTAATTGTGTCTTAGTAATGATTGGCCACCTGCTCTGCCAGTACATTTTGCAATGGACTTGCAAGTTGTAAAAAATCTCCTCTGAGACTCATTTGGAATTTTAATCTAAAGATTATTTCTGGAAGAAACTTTAACTTTAAAATACGTATCTTTTTATCCAATGGTGTTATGTCTCTCTTTTTATATCAGTTTTATTTAGCACCTGCAGTAAAGTTTATAATGTTCTTCAATAGCATTTGAAAAATGTTTTTGGACTTCTTTTTTTTGAGACAGAGTCTCACTTTGTCCCCCTTGGTAGAGTGCTATGGCATCACAGCTCACAGCAACCTCCAGCTCTTGGGCTCAGGCGATTCTCTTGCCTCTGCCTCCCAAGTAGCTGAGACGACAGGCGTTTGCCACATCGGCTGGCTGTTTTTTTGTTGCAGTTTGGCCGGGGCTGGGTTTAAACCTGCCACCCTTGGTATATGAGGCCGGCGCCCTACTCACTGAGCCACAGGCCCCCCCTGAACTTCTTTCTAATTAACGTATACATGTTGTTATTGTACACTGCAAGTTTGTTTTCCTGTCTTTGATATTTACAAATGAAGTTATTTTATTTATTAATCTTATATCACATGATCATTATAAACTATGTTATGAATTAAAAGAATTTACCTGAATATTTTTCTAAATTTTCGGTGTATATCATACATCCTGTGAACAATGGGCATTCTATTTCTTTCTTTCTGAAAATAAAAATTTGGTATTTTTTTTTGTGGCCAGGGCTGGGTTCTAACCCACCACCTCTGGCATATGGGGCCAGTGCCCTACTCACTGAGCCACAGGCGCCACCCATAAAAACTATTTTTTTATTTTCTTCTTTTATTATAATAGCTAACGCTCCAGCATAATGCTGAACAGATATGCTTAATACAGTGAACTAAAGTTCCTTGTCTTAAATGATTTATCATTATGTGTGATATTTGCTATAGGTACATTTAGGTACCATTTTATCAGATCAAGAAGATTCTCTCCTGTTCCAAAAACTTAAAAAGCTTTCTTCTATGTTTGGATTCATAAGTTATTAAATCATAAATGTATGTTAAAATTGCTCCATATTTAATTTACAACTGTTTAGAAAATTATAGCTTTCCTCCTTTCATTCATCAAGGTAATAATTATATTAATATATAACTCAGTGTTTACCTAATTTTTTATTTCAAGATAAATTCAATTTGGTCATGATATATTAAGGTTTTTACACACTTCTGGCTTGGATTTATAAAATTTCTGATAAGCATTTATATTTTTGTTTCTGAGTAAGCTGTATCGATATTTTTTTGTTTTTTAGATTTTCCTTGATTTGTTCATTTTGCATTTTTACATTTTTAAAATTAACACATAATTGTGCATATTTGTGGGGTACACTTTGATGTTTCAATACATACATTTGGAGTATAATGAGTGAAATCATATTAATCTAATATAATGAGCTTAATATTTTCTATTATGCTTTCTGGAAAACTTGGTGTAAGACTAAAATTTTCTATTTTCTTCAATGTTTGTTAGATTTTGTGTATAAAACAATACGGCTGTGGTGTCTGGGAAGACTTAAATACCAATTCTACTTATTTTGTGTTTATAGAACTCCCCAGGTGGTGTATTTTTCCTTGAGTTAGATTTTGTAGTTATTATTTTTCTATGAACGTTTTATAATTTGTCATACTCAAATTGAATAACACAGCTATTCAAAACACTGTGTATTTTGGATTTCTGCCGCATCTTCAGTTCTGCTTTCTTGTTATTTCCAATACCATCTAATTGTGCCATCTCTTTTATTAATTAAAAACATTCGATTAATATGCAATTGTACATATTTATGGGGTATAATCTGATGTTTCAATATATGGATATACTGCAATAATGATCAATTCAGGATATTTAGCACATCCGTCACTTCATGCATTTATTACTTCTTTGAGCTCAGCATATTCAGAGAACTTTCGTCCAGCTGTCTTGTATGGACAAGGCCTTACTGTTACCCCTACTGCTCAACAGAACATCAGAACTTACTCCTGCATTCTAACGATAAGTCTGTGCCCATGCCCACGCTTTTCTCATCCTTTCCATCTCTCTTTTTTTGATCGATTGATGCTGCCAGAAGCTTTATCTTTATTAATAGTATTTTGAAATATCAAATTTTAGCTTTGTTACTCTGTACTACTTGTTTTTATTTAACTCTTTCTTGCGATTGCTATCTTTTTGTCCCATTTCAGTTTATTCTGAAATAAATCTCAATACCTACCATAAATGACAAGCTTTCATTTATATTGTGAACAATTAAGGATATAATTTTTGACTTAAAAAACTGTGTTAACTCTATTTCACACATAGTGATATTTATGATTTTATTATTTAGTTCTAAAAATTTTATAATTATCATTATGATTTTTAGTGACACTTTATGTTATTTGTATATTTGTATTTTTTAAACATAGATAAATTTTAAATTTTCTTTTATCATTGTGATTTAACTTAATTACATGGCAATTAGGGAGCATTGTCTGATGACATTAATTCCTTGAAATTTCCTAAAAACCATTCTGTGTTCTTGTACCTGGAAAAAGTTTATAATGTTCAAGGTGTACTTCAAAATAATTTGGGGAGAGTTGCAGTCTTCTACAAATGTTTTCTAGATTAGCCCTTTTAATTTGTAATTTAAATATTCTACATTCTAATTAATTTTGCCTAATAATAAGTCCTGGAATGCATAGTATGTAATTTTTCCTTTTATTTCAATATTTGCTTTGTATATTTTAAAACCATGTCATAAAGTGTGTATCTTTAAAATTGTATAACTTTCCTGGTGAGTTAACTTTTTATATTTGTGAAGTGACTTTATTGCCAGCAATGCTTTTTTGTCTTAAGACCTTTTTTTTCTTTTGTAGACACTAATATACCTGTTATGGTTCAACTATGTTAATATTTGTCTGCTGTGTCTTTTTGCACTTCACTTTCATATATTTACACTTTCTCTTAGGAACTGCAGCATATCAGATTTATAAATCGAATCTTTCTTTGTCTTTTAGCAGGCAAATTAAGTCCTTTTACATTGATTGTATTTATTGGAACATTTTAATTAACATTAATAATCCTATTATTGTTTTAAAGTTTCTAAAATAATCTTTTTTCTTTTTATTCTGCTTTAGTGATATTTTCTATAAACAATATAATTTAATAATAATATTTAAAATAGTAAATAATTATTTTTCATGTGATTCTAAGGTTAGTTCTTTTAAAGTTTTGTGTATGTTGAGTTTGGGGGAGGTGCCCCATGGACAGTGAGTGAGGGTAAAAGGTGGGATCACACTTATGGTGCATTGTAGAAGGGTGCAGGTGTAACTTACTAAATGCAGAAAATGTTACAATGTTGAAAACTTACAAATGTTTTCATATAATAACCAAGAAAATCCCATGAAGGTTATTTCAAACAGTTGGATAAAAATATTTCAGATTGTATATGAAGCCAGCACATTGTACCCTATGATTGCACTAATGTACACAGCTATGATTTAATAAAAGAAAAAGAAAGAAAACACTTATCTCTACTTCTTTAGAATTATAAGTGGTTGTTTCCATCTAACCAAAGGTTTATGACTGTATTTTTTAGACCAACTCTACTTTTGATTGTCAAAGCAAATCATTAAAACCAGGTAATAGTAAACAAAAATTCCGAGATAGAGGGTCTTGTTCTCTCTCTGGAACACCCAAGCATTTATTTCTCCCTTGTTCTTCTTCTCTCCATCCCTTCTCACCTTTTATCCAGACTCTGGATTCCACCTCTAGGCTCTGGTCAGGGTGCTGGATGGAACACGATACACTCCCAGAGTTCTCCTGGATGATCAGGGAGGTCTCCACATCAAACAGGCCATGCCCATCTGCATTAACCTTGGAGTCCGAGGGAAAACCAGTTGTCCCTTTCCACTTCACTGTGGGCTCGGGGAACCACCCTGAGGACTGGCAGAGCAGCTGGATGCCTGCATCGACAAATCCCTTGATGGAAATGAGAGGAGCTGAGCCCATCTCTGAGGAGAAAACAGAAAAGGGGATGAAAGCAAAGATCATAGCCCAAAGTCATAGATGTCTCATCCAGGTTCATCAAGCCTGTTGCCATAATAGTCTTCCCATTAATCTCCCTCTTTCTCTCTCTTACACGCACACACACACACTCATACATTCTGACAACATTTCTCTATGTAATTCTGTGGCCTTTTTTCATTCAACATTCATTTAACAGCTAGCTACTATGTCCATGACTATTTCTTAAAAATGATGAAGTGAATAAGACAGAGCCCCTTCTATGGTCCCTGTGACTCAGTGAGCCCCATATACCAAGGGTGGTGGGTTCAAACCCAACCCCAGCCAAGCTGCAACAAAAATAGCCGGGCATTGTGGCGGGTGCCTGTAGTCCCAGCTATTTGGGAGGCTGAGGTAAGAGAATCACCTAAGCCCAGGAGTTGGAGGTTGCTGTGTGCTGGAACACCATGACACTCTACCGAGAGTGACAAAATGAGACTCGGTCTCAAAAAAAAAAAAAAAAAAAAAAAGACAGAGCCCCTGTATTAAGAACTTACTAATTAAACAGGAAGACTATAAACTAATACATTTTATTGTTAAAAGTGCAACCATACAAGCATAGTTAAGTTACCACGGAGAAGAGAGTGCTTAAATGTCAGGGGAATGTGTGGTTTCCTAGAGGCAGTTTGTTCCCTGCTGTGTCAGATAAATAGGAGTTGTTTAGGAAGATGAGAGACAAGAAGGAGAAGGATGTGAAAATGGACATAGATATTAAAAAAAAGAAAAAAGAAGAAGAAGGAGAAGTATGCCAGGCAGAGGGGCAAGCATATACCACGGCAGGGAAAGTGACCTCCTCAGTATGGTCTTTTGTTATGGCCCATCTCCCTCCGTGTGCTGGTCTCTGCCATCCCACAGGATCGGGACCAAAGCACCGAGTGAATACATGAATAAAGGTATGACACTAAGAAAGGGGGTCCAGGCGAGATGCTATGGATTTGTCTCTCCCTGCTCCTCCCACTAAGTAAAATTATAAACTCAGTAAATAACTCAGGAGTACTGTGAAAAGTGGAAAGAGGAAGATAGAGTGACTATGGACCCAATTAGAGAAACAACAAAGCAACACAACACTTTCTGAGCCACACCTCCACCACAATTCAGCGACAGGAGGCAGGCTTTGCCCTCATCCAAGTCCCTGACAACACGTGGGAGACCCAGCAGTATTTGCAAAAGGAGTGAGGAGGAGCTCCACCAACAAGAGGCCAGGGGCAGTGTTCCCCGCCCCTGTGCACCAGAGACTGCCCTCCCTCACCTAGGGGCGTTGGGGTGTCTGGACTGAGAAACGCCCTCTCCACACACAGGCAGCAGACAGATTGGTGGGTGACAAGCACCACCAAGTAAATCAAATGGACCAAAATACAACAGCAAAAGCTCTTAAAACTAACCAGTGTGGAACCACAACTGGCAAAAGCAGACCAAGACCCAAGGAAGCAGCCAAATAGAATCTTTAAATAGATTCCACAATCTCCCAACATAATAGCCAGAATGTCAATTTTAAAAAATCACCCAGGTGGTGGGCGGTGGCTCACACCTGTAATTCTAGCACTCTGGGAGGCTGAGGCAGGTAGATTGCCTGAGCTCACAGGTTCCAGCCCTGCCTGAGAAAAAGCAAGACCCCCATTTCTTTAAAAGAAAAAATTGCCAGCATTGTGGCAGGTGCCTATAGTCCCAGCTACTTGGGAAGCTGAGGAAAGACAATCGCTTAAACTCAAGGGTTTGAGGTTGCTGTGAGCTGTGACACCACTGCACTCTACCAAGGGTAACAAAGTGAGACTCCATCTCAAAAAAAAAATCACCCATCATGCAAAGAAACAGGAAAACATCAACTTGAATGAGAAGAGATAATCAACTGACAACAATATGAATCAAATGTCAGCAAGTCTGACAAAGACTTTTAAACAGCTATACTGAAAAGACTTCAAAAATAGGTATGATTTCCCTTGAAACAAATGACAAAATATAAAACACCACCACAAACAGAAATTATAAAAAATAAAGAAATATAAATTATATCACCGAAAAACACAATGACACAAATTTTAAAAATCAAAGCAAATAAAATACCCTCGACATCTAAATACTAGAGTGACTCTGATAGAGGACATAAAAAGTAAACTTGGGGATGGGAAACATAATTTACAAAATAAAAACAGAGAGAAAGTAAACTTTGAAATAAAGAAATAGACCCTAAGAGAACTCTGGTACAATTATCAAAAGAGCCAATATTTGTATCACCAGAGATCCAGAAGGAAAGGAAAAAGTGAATGGAGTTGAAAGAATATTTGAAGATATGATGGCTTTTAAATCCATAAATTTGATGAAAATTATAGAATTATAAATTCAAAGAGCCTAGCAATTATTAAATAGGACAAAGTAAAAAAAATCACACTTAGGTATGATTTTGTCTTAATCAAACTTATATCACTAAAGAAAGAGAAAACATCTTGAAAGCTATCAGAGAAATGATTCATTACATCAAAGGAACATCAATTCGAGTGACAGCAGATACTCATCAGAAACCTGTGAGGCCAGAAAGAAGTGGCACAGCATTTTTAAGTGCAGAAAGCAAAGAACTATCAAATGCAAATTCTGTATCTGACAAAATTTCCCTTTAAGAATGAAAGGCAGAGCGGCTCCTGTGGCTCAGCGAGTAGGGCGCCGGCCCCATATACCCAAGGTGGCGGGTTCAAGCCCGGCCTCGGCCGAACTGCAAAACAAAAAAATAGCCGGGCGCTGTGGCGGGCGCCTGTAGTCCCAGCTACTAGGGAGGATGAGGCAAGAGAATCGCTTAAGCCCAAGAGCTGGAGGTTGCTGTGAGCAGTGTGACGCCACAGCACTCTACCCAGGGCGATAAAGTGAGACTCTGTCTCTACAAAAAAAAAAAAAAAGAATGAAGGGCAAAGGAAAGTGGGAGTAAATATAAATTGGTTTCATAAAAGTACTAAGTGCATTGGATATTTTTTTCTTCCAGACTTGAGATACTTTACTTAGAAGAATATGTTCCAGCTCCATCCATGTAAACATAAAAGAGGTAAAGTCTCCATCCTTTTTTAAGGCTGCATGGTATTCCATGGTATACATATACCACAATTTATTAAGAGATTCATGGGTCGGTGGGTATCACAACTATAGCCCAGGATGAAGGAGAGAAATGGAGTGGGAAGGGAGGGGAGGGGTGAGGTTTGATAGAGGGAGGGTAAATAGAGTGAGACCACATCTACAGAGCATATAGCAAGGGTACAAGTCAAATCTATCAAGTATAGAACACAAATGCCTTAATGCAATAATCAAGTAAATGAGGTGAAAGCTGCATTAATTAGTTTGATTTAAGCACTCCAAATTATATAAAAAAACAACATGTATGCATAAGGTATTGTACCCCACGTATGCATAAGGGTATTCATGATCTATGTGTATATGACTTAATAAAAGGGAAAAAAAAATGAAGGGCAAATCAAGGTATTTTGAAGTGAAGTAAAACTAAGAGCGTTTGCTGCTAGTTAATTTAGTCTTAAAGAATATTGCCATCCATAAGGGCAATGTACATTAGGAACACCATGAGATATTACTGCCTGCCCTTGAAAACAGCTAAAAATTGTGACTACTGGTAATACCAAATGCTGGTGAAGATGCAGAGAAACTGATCACTCATATATGCCCTGTAAGAGTATAAAATGATGACATTTCCTGGGATTAAAGTAAAAAAAAATTTAATGTTTTAAAAGAATGCGAAATAGTATAGTCATTGTGGAAAATAGCAATTTTTTAAAAAAGTAAACACTGATAAAATGAAAAGACAAAAATACTGGGAGAAAATATTTGAAAACACATATATGATAAGTTACTGGTATCCAAAATACTTAATAAGCTCTTCCTTGAGGTTACCTATGGAATTGGAAGCCATCTCCTATTTGGTGTTATGAAGGCCCCCTTGTGAAGCTGAAGATCATCAAAAAGAAAACCAAGAAGTTTATGTGGTACCAGTGAGACCGATAAATCAGAATTAAGCGTAACTGGCAGAAACTCAGAGGTATTGACAACAGGGTTTGGAGAAGATTCAAGGGACGGATCTTTATACCCAACATTGGTTACAGGAACAATAAGAAAACAAAACATATTTTGTCCAGTGGTTTCTGGAAGTTTCTCGTCCACAACAACAAGGGGCTGGAAGCGCTGCTGACGTGTAACAAATCTTACTGTGCTGAGATCGCTCACACCATTTCTTCCAAGAACTGCAAAGCCATTGTGGCAAGAGCAGCCCAGCTGTCCATCAGAGTCACCAATGCCAATGCCAGGTTGCATAGTGAAGAGAATGAATAGATAGCTCATGGGCACATTTTATTTGTGTTTAAATAAAACTATAGAAACAAAAAAAGAAAAGAAGGAAGGAAGGAAGGAAGGGGAAAGAAAGATGAAGAGAATTGCCTAAGTCCAGGAGTTGGAGGTTGCTGTGAGCTGTGACACCCCGGCACTCTACCCAGGGTGATAAAGTGAGACTCTGTCTCTAAAAGAAAAAAAAAGCAGTTTTCTTAGGCTGGGTGTAGTGGCTTTCGCCTGTACTCTGCGGTTTGGGACCAGCCCAAGCCAGAGCGATACCCCATCTCTAAAATAGCCAGGCATTATGATTCAATAAAATTATA